>CACVCL010022717.1:0-33907 GCA_902729485.2 Mus minutoides
GGAGGGGAGGAAGTGAAGGGGAGGAAGTGGAGGGCAGGGAGGTAAGGAAGTGGAGGGCAGGGAGGGGAGGAGGTAGAGGGCAGAGAGCCGAGAAAGTGGAGGGGAGGGAGGAGAGGAAGTGTCAGCTCTGAAAGAACTGCATCTTCTCAAATCTCATCCTTCCTGTGGCTAATTTCCATAAGGAAAACCAATTATTTTCCTTCTTGTTCTTCCTCTCTCTGTGTCTTTTCATAGCAAAGGCAGCAGCCACATGCAGTGTCCTTAGCCTGCAAGGGCCGAGGGACAGAAATTGAAGGCCACTCCCTAGGGCAAGCAGGTGTGGAGTCTTGACAGGATGGAGCCAAGCAAGCTGGTGCTATGCTCAAGGCCTCTCCACACTCACACTCAGCACACACAGCCATCCAAATGGGGGCACATACACACACACACACACACACACACACACACACATGCTCACACACACACACACACACACACGCTCACAATTGTGAGCACACACATGCATCTCCTCCATAACACACCACTTGCACAGGCACATGTATGTGCTTATGAACGTATGTGCCTCTGTGTGCTGTGACTGTCATATAATGGTGTGCATCTGCACCTTGCGTGTGTGCATGAGCTGCTGTGAGTCTGTGCATGTCTGTGCTTATGAGCACCTGCTAACTTATATTGTGTGTTCATGTCATCATGCATTTAAAAAGCTTGACTGTGTAGCATGGGTGAGAGTGTGTCTAGGTTAGTTAGTGTGCATATGTGTATGTCCATATGTAAGTATTGTCATACACATGTACACATATACACATGCTCACACTCATAGGCACACACACCTTATGCTACAACCAGAAGATATAAAGGGGGGACTCACATGGAGACTCACAAGGTAGCAAAAGTTCCATCCATACTCAAGCTGGTGAACCAGTCTTCCAGGTTGGCAGCCCACCTGGCACAGGCCCGTGGTGTCAGTGGAAAAGGCATCAGAAGTGTGATCTCCTCCAGGCAGCAGACCACAGATCCCTGAACTGGGCTTTTATGGTTGCCCTGACCAAGATAGTGAAAGATGGATCACCAACCAGACACTTTGAAGACCTCAAGGATGCCACCAGGACAGGGTCTGAAGCCTGGCAGGACATATGGGCCTTCCCAAGAGGGCCATCATGACAGTCACTGGGGGCAAGACAGAGCCACCTTACTGGGCACATAGAGACATAAATCCTCACATTTCCTCATTGCCCCTGCACCCTGTGCCCTATACCACCCCCCAGAGTCCTCAGAGGGCAGGAAGTTCTGAGCTGTACGAACAGCAAGCTTCTGAAGATATGTTCCCTAGAAAGATAGCGCTGCTTGCTCTTGGGGGCTGAGAACTATCCCCACCCATAGCCAAACCAGTTTCTATGGGACAATGAGAAGGCCAGGGAGCCTGTCAAGGAGCTCTGGGGCTGGGCGACCACACTGTAACCCTGATAGCAGGTTTCTTCACGCGCACGCCTCTGACTTTCACAGAAAAGAAACAACTAAAGTTAAGATGAGCCTCGTAATGTGAGAGATAATACTTAAAGGCAAAGAAATCATATTTTCTTAAGATCACAAGGACAACTTCACATCTCCCCCCTTTCAGGGGACTGCAGCCCCGTCTCACAGTTGATGTCATTGTTAATTTTTTCTAATGACACATTCAAGAAACAAAGCAAAACAAAAGAACCATCAACTCAGCATTTAGAACAACATATTTTGACAGCATATTTTTAAACTAATTCCCCTCTTCCAATGAAAGTGCCGTCTTGCAATCTTTTTAAGTCTATTCAGTATATACCAACATGATTATCTCATTCTTCTCGAGATAAAAACTCCCAGATACATAATGACAGCGTGATCAACATGCAGATGTATTCAGGGGACATTGTCTCTCCTGTAAGGACCAGGAAGGAAGAAACAATGAAGATGTGTCCACAGGAGCTCCTGGCAGGGATGGTCCACAGGAGGCATTGGTCAGGGTGAGAGGTGAGCAGGAGGCTCCCACATTTACTGTGTCCTGGTCTCCAAGGGCACAGGCCTTGGCACTGAGCACAGGGTTTTAACGTGCCACCTGATCCTACTTTGTCTTCCACACAAAAGTATTTTGGAGTCTGCTGATGATACAGGATGTGGGTCCCCTGGCAACGGGCACAAGAAAATAACCAAAGGCATAGATGGCACAGCTCTGGAGTGGGACTCGGCTGAAGAAAAGCAACGTGGTAGGAAAGGGAGACAAATCTGAATCCGGTCAGATAAAGCTACTACCATACTGCCAAGAGTTCCTACCTAGGTGAAGCCACGGGAGATAACCCCCTCAGGCTCCTTGACTGTGGAATAACAGGGATATAGCAACTCTCACTGGCCAACAAGTAGATGCCGAGGGAGCATAAGTCCATCGAAGCTGCACTGTCAGAACCTAAGTGTGTGTCCTCCGTGGCTGTAGCTATGCCCTCCCAGTCCCCTTCTCCTCCTAACCATTACCAGGAGTGGGGATGCTCTAGGGACCTTGCCCACTAGAGCCAAGCAAAGGAAAAACAGTGGGAATCACCTCAGCCTCTGAGGTGTATTGAGGGGAGGGGATAGAGGAAGAAAGAAACTGTTCTGCTGACTTTAGAGATGGGGAATGAGCCAGGCACCCAGGAGCACAGGCTCTAGAAAAGTCACTTCCTTGTCCAATGAGAAGAGCCCTTTACTTCAGCTCAGAGAGAAATATGGCACGTCTTCTCTGAGACTGCTAGGCAGTCCATATGCTTGCACTGGGCCCTGACTGGGAGCCCCTTGCCTCAGCAGACACAGGAGGTGCACACAGAGCCAGTGCTCTGGGCTCAGGAGCTACATTTCATCCTTTGTCACTCAAATACAATGGGGACAGGTGTCTGTCAGTTGCAGGAGTGGCCGGGACTGAGCCCCAACATGTCCTAGAGTCTTACTGACCATCTCCAAGACTTCTACAATGATAGATGCTGGTCTGGATAGATGATAGAACCTGGGTTATTCTCACATGTTGTGAAGCTGTGCTACCCAAGACGAGTAGAAACCTCTAGAACAAACTAAGGAATGAGAGCTGAGTTTCCAGGCTGCTGTCTACTTACTCTACAGAAAGAACACTATAGTCACATGTACCACCAGCCAAGAAAAATCAAAACCTAAGTGCCAAGGACAGTCCGTACTGAGCGTGTGTCACTTTTATACCATTGTAAGGTCAGATCATTGCAAAGCGTGTGACCATATGTGTTCCTGAAAAAGGTCACAGTGCGGAGCCCGCAGCAACCCCTCCTGGTGGCACAGCACACTGGCTGTTGGACCATCTGTGGCCATATTCTCACTACACAGCAGTAGCGAGTAGCTGTGGCAGAGAACAGGGACGCACAGTGCTCATGGATCCACACTGCCTCTCAATAGAACAACTCAGCTGACCCCGCTCCCCCCCCCCCCCATGGAGGGTGTTAGCAGACAAACTCCACAGAGGAAGGGCACCAGACAGTGAGAGTCAGACTCCTGGGAAGGAGGCAGCAACCTGTGGCAGGGTTGCTGGTCTCTGGGTAAGATCAGTCAGGATATGTCATCTGGTAGTAAAATGGTGAACTAGGAACACTGAAGCTGGAGAGAATGGAGCAGGCTGCATTTGTGCCGGGAAAGGAAGTTGTGGGGATGCAGATAAGACCAAACACTTTGGCTTTTTGCTTTAACCTCCTTGCTTGCCCCAGACTGAAAACTACAAGGACTAGAGATCAAGGTTCTAGTTTTTCTGACATGGGAGGTACTAGAAAAATGTCTCTAGCACAGATGTCTAAACTGATGTCACAGGAGACCCTACGGCCCCAGAATCTAGCTCTGCACGGGGTTACCTCTGAGATGACTGGAGTATATCTGTTCATTTCAGAATCTGACTAGTCACTTCATAAAAATAAAGTCTGGCCCCCCTGAAGATAGGCTCTACGGTGCTCAGCTTATAGACAGAGCTGGGTGTGAGGAACACTTTGCAGAGACAGCACTCTGATACAGCAGAGCTTGCTAACCTGTCCTCACGCCTACAGGGGTAGGCTCGTCTGCAAATCCTGGAGTGGCCTGGGTCATCACAGGAGAGCTTTATGAGTTCTTACCGAATAGATATATCTATTAGTGTGAACAGGTATGCAGATTCCAATAAGTAAAAACCTGTCTCCACCAGTTCTGCTCCCAAGGGCAGCAGCTTCGTCCCTGAAGACCTGGTGCTCTGGGAGGTTGAACACCGCATCCCCCCCCCCCCCCTCTTCGGGGAATTACAGTGATACCTTCCTCAATTTGCACACAGGTACATATAAACATTTTCAGCTAGAGGTTGGTTCTCACCACCCACAGAGCACCTCGTGACTCTGCACTGGGCTACTGATTTCACAGATTAATATATACAGTCCCTGGAGAAATGGAAGCTTATATTCTCACAAAAACACATACACAAGTGTTTACAGCAGCTTTATTCATAATCACCCCAAACCAGAAGCAGCATAGATGTCCTCTGATAGCAGAATAGATAAAAGTCTGCACCAGCCTGAGAACTGAAGAGGCCCAGGCTCAGGCAACATCCGGTAGACCGGTAGACCTCAGATGTGTCAGGAACAGAGTAACAGAAGAGGAATCCAAGATCCAGAAATGGGTCCCGAGATATGGTGTCTGTATAGACAAAGTAGTGGCTACCAGGGGCTGGCATGGGGCGTAACTACAGAGGCACAGTGGAGGGTCTGTTTGGATGTTGGGGTAAGGTGTGTCTTGCTCACAGAGGCCTGAGAATTTGGGGAAATCCTTTTCTTTGTTATGGAAAGGTTCCTTCCTGTAGAACTGGGTTGACAGTAGCTAAGGGACCCTTAGCTTGAGAAAAGCTGGGTAAGGTGAATCTTAAGAGACTTTTAGAAGAGTAGAGAGCCTAGACCTAGGCTCCACCTGCATCCCCTAGTCCCTGGATGGTGGCAGTGAGCACTCCAGATACTCAGATGATGGTGAAGATGAAGATAATGGTGGTGATGGCAATAAAGATGTTGGTCATGATCGAGATAATTACAGTCATGATGGTAATGGCGGTGAAGCAAAAGGTGGTAGTGAAGACAATGGCTGTGACGAGAAACAATAAGAGATGACAAGGAAGATCAGGATGATGATGGAGGTGAGGATGTTGTTGATGGTGACAGTGATAATATTGATGATGACAATGATGGTGAATATGGTGGCTACAATGATGATGATGACGACGACGATGACGATAAAGATGATGCCAAGGGTGTTGATGATTATAATGATGAAGCAGACAGTGATGATGATGTCACAGGTGGTGATGATTAGGATGTTGTAGATGACAAGATGATGACTGTGAAGGTGTTGGTGATAAGGAAGAAAATGGTGATAGTGGCAATGGTGGCATTGGCAATGCCCATGAAGATGACACTAGTGATGGTTAGTGTGAGGATGAAGATCCTGACTGAGAGGATAGGGAGGTAGAAAGGACACTTGCCTATGGAAAGGCCTGTGTTCTGGCTCTCAGATGGGTCCTGGGGAGGAAGAAACACTGCCAGTACTTTTCCTGGTAGTCATAGGGGAACACATGAGCTCATATTCTGGTGTCCAGAGTCTGAACCTGTCACTTAGCACACACATACTCCTCCTTTGGGCCAAAGAGGTGGACAAAAGACCTCTGATGGCTTTGTTCCAATGGAGGTAGGTCCATCCTGATCCAACAGAGCTGGAGCCCCATGCCACTCTGTTCTCTGACACTAACGCGTTCGACGAAATGATCCATGGACTCCCTCCTGACACCTACTATCATAGAAGCCTCACACTGAGTCTGTGGGAATGTTACTCTCCATATGTTCCTCCAACTGTCACAGTAGGACATGGGATCCTAAGCCATGAGTGGGAAAAGAGAATATAGACTGTTCCCAAGAAGAGAAGGTTGTGGTGGGTGCAGGCTATCTAGCCATTTCCAAGAAGAGTAAGCTTGTATTTACAAATCTCACGAATAGTAAGCAAGTGTCCACTCAGAGCTAGGTGACATCTCAGGCCAGCACAAACCTGGACTATTGACACCCCTCCATGCTTCCGCTCAAGACAGCATCAAGACCCAGAGTGAATTGGTGGGAAAGAATCAAGTCAAGGGTACATGCAGGAGTTGTATGAATGGGTAGCTCTACAGACCACTGTGCAAAGAGGTGGGGCTGGGTCGGGTCAACTGCAGGAAGCACAGGATGAAGACCCCTGGATGGGAAGGTGGGGCCCTTCTTCAGGTACAACACTCCAGGAAAACAGTCTCCTGGTCCCTGCCAGCAGGGCCCCTCTCTTTATCTCTAGTCTTTCTAAATTCCAATCTGTCCCAGGTCAGGTACAATGAGCCTAGAAGACTTCTGGGAGGGAGGAACTCCTGCATCGACCTGATGGTATACACATCTTCCTCTTCCTCTTTCTTTACCTCCTCCTATTGCTTACAAATTGCTGTTTACAAAGACAAGGAAATAGAGTCCTCAAGGAATAGGAACACAGAGGCCTGGCCCTTGGCATGGTACATAGGTGTGCAGCCCACTCACCCTCCTGGGTAAGGGTGCTTGGGTTGCCATAGCAGAAACCTGCTCTAAGACCCACAGTGAATGCTGAGCCTGGAACTAAGGCAAAGATACATCTTATCCGGCTAAACTGAGGACCAGGCTGAGTCTCTCTGTAAGATTCACCACCAGCCACCAGATATTGTTTTTCTGACCCTGGGGTAAGTGGGTTCAAGATCAGGTGCTGTGGGCAGGAAGGCATGAGTTCCAGCTAGCCTCTACAGTTGATACTCTTAAGCTGAAGTTTCAAGAGCAACAAGGATGCAAAGGGCATCCAGTTTCAATCCTCAGATGTCTGTAGTGCATGGCCCAGGCTTCCAGATAGAAGGGATGCTGGTATGGCGTGAATACGGTCCAGGGATATCCTCATCAAGTTCCCGTGGGCACACAAAGCTCTAGAGGACTATGTTTATAGCTGAGTTTCCTCTCCACTCAAAGTGACAGAGGCCCCACCTAGCCGGACCCCCACCACCTCAAGATGCTGTATCCACACAAGCCTTTGAGGCAATACAGCGCAAAGATTAATGTCCACACATCAGTGCCAGAAGTAGCCGGTCTATCTGCTGAGAGAGAGGGAAGCGGACGACACGGAGGGGGCATAGTGAGATTCCAGGAAAAGCAGCCAGTGTCGACTAAAATAACACAGCAACAATGAAAACGGCTCACATGGCCTCGCTTCATCTTTCCATTCACTCACCCAGCACACATCAAAGGCTGCCTGGTTGGGAGGAGCAGGTGGGGAATGCTCGCTTGTGGGCTGGGGAGCCGCAGGCCCCATGCCCGGTAGCCAGGGCTATCATCAAAGACAGTGCCAAGCCTTAGCCCATCAGTCCTCCCACACATGGACCTCAATGCATGCCCTGCCTGGCCTTGCCTACAACCCTGGTTTGTTTTCAACTATTGGGGACAGGTCCCTCTAAATCACCTTGATAGTAGAATGGGAATAGCTCAAAACAGGGACAGAAAACAATCTGTCTCTTTGTCCCTTGGCCAGTGGGCAAAGCCAGGGTGGGAGAGTCATTGTCCCTTGGCCAGTGGGCAAAGCCAGGGGTGGGAGAGTCAAGAGCTAGGGTATGCTCCTGGATGGAGTCTGAATGAAGGCAGAACCTGGTTCCAGGAGCCCTAGAGCTTCAAGAATGAAAGAAATTGAGGCATGTGGCTTCGATACGGTCGGGGGACGGGGGAGGACGAGACCTCGTCGTCCATCGGTCCTGATTGACTTCTCGGGTCACGTTTCAAAATTTGACGGTGTTATCCCAGATCGTGTCTTGGTTAGGACGGGTTCTTAGGAGGTCCTTCTCGAAGTTCCTTGAGGTGGAACTATCTGAGGTCGAATCGGAGGGGCGGGTGACTAGTAGATCTAATGAATACAATGTTTTAAACAACAAAACCAAGAAAAACTGAGCCACTGCACCTGGTGATTGGACCCCACGCAGTCACGCTAGGCGCCTAATGGATAGGCCTATTCGCAGCACGCCTCCTTCGTCTGGGTGCTGCTGGCCGTGATGGATACCTCGAACCCACATTACTAATAAACACCATTCATTGCAGACACAACGCCCATCCTGGAAAACGAGCTTCAGGTTCTCTTCTTGTTGTTTGGTTTTTTTACCACTGGCTTAATGATGACTAATGCCTGGGTGATTATCTTGTGCTTTTTCCCGAGTGGCACTGGGAACAAACAATATCATCAGAACTGCAGAAAGCCAGAGAAAAAACGACGAGAGACGGGGGGGGGGGGGGGGGGGGGGGGGGGGGGGGGGCTGGCAGAAGGGAGAGTGCAAAGCCAGAGAAGAAGCCAGCTCTATGCCTGGCAAGGGTGTGTCTACACAGGGAACCCCAAGGGCCTCTGGGCTGTGATCTGGAACCTTCCATTCCTTACTGTTTGATGCTGTGAAATAAAACAAACCCAAAATCAGAGGGAAGGACTCCCTGCGGGTGTTGGCGTTGTTCTGTAAGAGTGCCCAGATGTGCACTTAAGAGCAACACACTGCTGGGTAAGTAAAACCAGAGGCAGGGAGGGGAAGGCAGCAGCAGACCCTTAGTGGAACTCTCTGTGGCTAGCTCCTCCAGTGCCTGGATCCAACGCTCTTAGGGCTGGGCTGGAGAGACACACCCCAGCAATTCATTTCAAAAGATATGTCTACCCATGCACTCATGCAAGCACCTCCACAAAGACATTTCTGGGGAATAACACTCCTTGGCTCCACCCCAACCCCAGTTCTAGATCCTCCCCACTCCTAGCCAGGGGGACTTGTTAGAGACCAGAGTCTGAATGCAATGCTTGGTGTATTTGGAGGAGTAGCTTCAGAGTTAAGATCCTTGAGCCAGAGAAAACCTGTACAGGTATGTCCTGGGGATAGGAGGGAAATCTACCTACTCCTCTTGACTTCTCCCAGGCCCTCTGCTTGTGCTCTGGTTCCCAGGTGCTGCTCTCCCTGCCTTCCACGTATCAGCTTGCCTATCCCTCCCTGGCCAAGTAAGACAGCTCCCTATTCTGCTCCTGAAGACTTACATACCACCCTCTAACAAACGGAGCTTCCCTATCTCCCAGGCTAGACGCTGACATCTTTGCTGTGCTCCATTCGCAGGACCCTTTCCCAAATGTCCTCTCATAGCCCCTGTCATAGCAGAACACAGGACACTGCATTTGCAATCATCTTCTTCCCCTTCCCCTTCNTCCTCCTCCTCCTCCTCCTCCTCCTCTTCTTCTTCTTCTTCTTCCTCTCTTTTGTCTTGATGGGCATTTTACAAGTGTTTGTGTCTGTGTTAATTGTATCCTATGAGTACGCATGCCAAGGCTCATGTGAAGAGTTCTAAGAATGGTACAGGGAAGTCAGTTCTTGACTTCTGCCATGTGGGAACCAGGAATTGAACACGGTTTGACAGGCTTAGAGAGGCCAACACCTTTTCCCACCGAGCCATCTCAAAAGCTCTAGTCTGCTTTGTACCCCTATTCACCCGGAATGGTACGTGCCTCTCTGGGACCACTGAAGTGATGGGCTTGCCAGCAGAAGTGTCTACCCAGCACTGGGGTCATCTCAGAGACAAGGCACATAGAGTCTGTTCCCTAGGACCAAGACCCTCTTCACTACTGTATAATAAATAGATTAGGGTATTAGGCACCGGAGTTATTAAAAGTGAAAGATGCTCAAAGAGAAGGCGAGGGATTCTTGGAGCCTCCATCTCTTACAAATATGTAATGAAATTTAAATTGAATCTGGTTTAAAATCATTTACCTTTTGACATCATGTATCAGTACACTAAGCATCGGCTGAGAAAGCAAATAACCTCTCAAGCAGAATGAAAAATTACTCTGTCTCTTTTGATTCCATGTTAATTTTCAAATTTAAACTTCCCTATGGCTCCCTGCTTGGGGTCAGCCACTGGAGGCTGCTGCCTGCACAGTGGCCAAGAGGAGTGGTTAGAGGGCTGGCCTGCCCCTCGGAACACAGGCCCCACCTCTGCAGGGGACCAGACACTTGGTCACACTGAGAAGTGTCTGCTTTCCTGTCTGTCCCGCTTGTGGTTGTAACCGGCTTCCTAGAGGGTGAAAACTGGGGAGTGGAGAGCATCTGTCCATTCAAGCATGTCTGTCCCCTTCATAGCCTGGGAATGTGGACCAGAGGCCACAGGGCAGAGGCCGACTCAATGCGATGATGTTTCTGGGCTGTCCGTTTTCCATGGGAGAAGCTGGTTTTTCCATCAGGAGCTCCATTGAGTCAGAGCCCGCCTCTAGAAGAGACAGCTATGCCCTGTGATACAGGCTGGGGTGTATCTAGCCATGGGGGAGCATATGAGAGCAGCTGTGCATCATGACTTCAGGACTGTACACGGAACGTCATAGACAGAAGATATGAGAACAGCCCCATCTTATTCCCTGGGGGATGACATGCCAGATGGGGGAGGGCTAATTGGGGATAAGTATCCAAGTAGGGACGGAGGTCCTGGTGACAACACTTCACCTTGTCACATGAGCAGTGAGGGTCCAGAGGCTACTGCTCCCAGGTTATAGTATGGACTGAGACCCAGACTGAGTCACAGTACAGGAGGGACACAGGCCTGTCCTGGGTTGTAAACTTCCCGATGACTGCCAGCATTATTATTCTATGCCCTCCCCGCACCCCCCCCCCCCGAGCTCTGAAGAGTCAGAATGCACTGAATTCAGGATGCACTGAACACCGAGGGGGCACACACCGGGGCTGGGCTGGGGTCTTCCATGAAGTTCACAACTAGCTGTGCTGCTAGCTCTAGGACCAGAGCTGGCATCCAGAGAGGACTCGGGGGCCCGGCTCCCTTGAGGCCTGCTGCTATTTCTTAATTAGTGAGAAGAGACAAAGGGGCTTTTCATGGGACTGCACCGTACTGTCACATGCCAGCGTCAGTGGACTGGAAAACAGGGTAGGCCTTTGCCAGCATGCGCCCCCATCTCGCTTGCCCAGGGGGAGGAATACACAGAAGGAAGGGATGGGGGGTAGGCAGTAGGCTTCTTGGGCAGCCAAGCAGAGAGCCTGGCCCTGGAAATCAGACCATCTGGCTCCATCATAGCCTCTGGACCCAGGGACAGGGACTCAACAGTGGGACTAGGCAGCAAAAACTGGACTAAGTTCTGCAGCTTCCAAATATACAGGCCTGATTCCTTCCGGGGACACGGTTCAAGGCCTGTGGTGGCTCAGAGTCAAGCCAATGGTCAGTAGCCCCAGATATGTGTGTGTGTGTGTGTGTGTGTGTGTGTGTGTGTGTGTGCTGGGCAGAGCAGACACAAACTTCCTGATCAGTACTTTTTATGCTCTGGGCGGAAGTCTAGCCAGAGTTAGCATCTGGGAGATCCTCACACATCCAGACTCACACTATGGGTCTCAGAAGGCTCAGAAGTGTGGGAGGGGGAAGGGCAGAGGGCCTGGGAGGATCTGATTAAGTTGTTTCCACTAGCAACTGCCACTGGCAACACACCATGCCTGCCCCGCAGCCTGAGGTCTAAGGCTCTTGCTTCCACTCGGCACCTGCTAGTGTGAACAACACACACACACACACACACACACACACACACACACACACACACACACCAGTCAGAGACCAGCTGGTTTACCTGCTGCAGACAGGGAGAGGCCATAAGAGAAATCCCACATGCCAGGTTTAATGGGTCTCTCTCAAAACACTTGTAATCTCTGGAGTTTCTAGCATAGAGGGACAAGGCAGTGACCAACTCACAGCGAAGTTTTCTTCTGGGGTAGGGAGGACATGTGAGAACTTCGTTAGAAGTTGTGATCACACAGGAGGGTGGCTAGACCAAACACCTCTGGAAAGCACATGGCAGTAGAAAATTACTCTAGAATTTCATCTCAAATGAACCCAGCCCAGTACGGCTAGGCGGACAACTGGATCTCTCTTTGGGAGTGTGTGGGGGGTCCCAACTTGTGGGGTGAACAGGTCTAGACAGACAACCACACTTCCCCAGAGCTGGGAGGTGTATTCTGCCTGGAAAGTAAATTCCAACATGGGCCCAGCAACCGAACCACAGGAAGTCTTCCACCTGACATTGAAGGCTCCATGAGCTTTGGCACTGCCCCTGACCCAGACCCTGACATCAGACATAAGAACAAGCCCGAGATGCAGGAGTATTGCAGAGGCTTAGAGCCAGTGGGCTTCACTCTGCAAAGTCACAGTTTCTCATCAGCACGGATATGGCCTTTTCTGGTGGCATCCCCAACACTGACAAGAATTGGCCTGGGAGAGCGTTTTCCATTCCGCTCAGCAGTTAACATCCCAGGATGCTTTGAGGGTGTCTGTGGAGAATATTCTGCTTGCTTAAATTACACCACAACCACGCGGCTAGGTGACAGGGATGGGAAGATATGAGTGTAGAGCACCCAGGGCCCAGGCTGTGCTGAGCTCTCCAGGAAGGGTATTAAGCGCGGCCGTTAATATGTAGTTAAAAAATTCTCAATCTCCACCAGCATATGCTGTTCTACCTAATTTTGATCAACTTAAATGTAAAAGTGTCTTTGCATCTCCACTCGGGTTTTACCGCCATCTGGTTTAATTAGTCCTTGGGTATCGCGTCATAAAGTTAACGGCAGGAACGTTGTGGGGCCAATCAGAAGGCAGGCTGCAAAGCCCTATGTCATTGGATTTTTTTTCTCCTCGACTGATAAGAGGTCAAGGCTGGAGGTGTCTGAGCGGTGATGGTGCTCAGAAATAGCAATGGTCAGGGCAGGTCTAGGGCCAGATGGTATCCTCCTGGCTATCCTCTGACCTGGTAGGGTAGAGCCTATATGTTGAACATACTTGGAGGAGGGAGGGACACTGGTCCACAAAGACTAAAAGGTGCCCACATGGCTTGGTTGGAGTTGATGCAAGCTCCCCACAGTCTCCTGTCTGCTTGGAATGGCAGCTTTTGTCAGAACTGTGGCTCTTGATGTCCCCTCCCCTGCTGGGCTCTGTATGGCTGCTACCCCTTGCCTTCTGTCATCCATAGAGACATCTGAGGACTTTGCATCAGGGTGCTGCATTAGGAACCTGCCTCTGTGCTGGTTCCCAGGCCAGACTCCTGGACCTCCAGAGATGAAGCACCCACATAATCAGAGAAATGGTGCTTGGTTACCGATGTGAGAGGACATTCTGGAAGTGTGGGAAACCCTCCCCAAGCCATGAGCATGCATCGTTGGTATACTGGCCCAAGACAGTGAGAAGCCATAGAAGGAAGGGGCAAGACCCCACACATAGGTCTTGGAAATGGCCAATGAAAGGTCAGCAGTGACCTCCAGAAGTCCCATGGAAAGGGAGGAGCAGGTTAGAACAGAGATGAGCCAGAGGGGGGGCTGGAACAGGTGGAAGGAGTGAACCTGGGCTTAGAATCAAGATGAGGGACGAGGGGCAGAGTGAACATGGCCAACAGGGCAGGGCAAGAAAGACTCACATAGCCTAATAGGAATTCACAGTGGCTGGTGGGGCCAGCCTAATGCCACAGTTGCATCATGGCCACCTAATTCTGCACAGCACTCTGGAACCTTCATCTCTTACTGCAGGGTCCCTAACAGAGATTGGCCTGGCTGGGAGGACCATGGCTTATCCAACATTGGGCCATGATGGTTTTAGCATATGGCAATGATAGCATAAGCCTCGCAGTTTTTGAGATTAGAGGTGAGCTATTCAGAGTACCACCCAGAGGGTCAGCCCAGAATGACAGCCTTGTGACTGCCTTGTGACTGGATATTCAACATTCTGGGATACTGAGTTATGAAAAGAGCATGAGAGACATTTGACCAGTGGCCATTTTCTTTTCTGCTTTGCCTTCCAAGGAACTCAAAGCAGCTGTTATTAAAGAAAACCTCAAGGGACACTCCATGTCACCACAGGACACCCAAGACCATGTGTACTGGAACAGAGCCAATGGAATTCTTCCTACATTCTGGTAGGTCCCAAGGGGAGCCCATGGTGACCACTATACAGGACATGAAACCCACGAGGATGCCCCACAGAGAGCATCAAGTCTCAAAGGTCACTGTGAAGTCAACCCCCAAATACCAAAATTAAATTTGTTAAGAGTTAACGGTTCTTCGGTGAATTTATTAATCAATTTGACAATGCCTGGGGATTGTAATATAAAAATAATCAGTTGGCCTTCTCACCAATGTAAGGTGCCAAGAAGGTGTCATCTAATTTTCTAGTGCCCACTGCCGCAGCCTGCAAAAACTTATTGTTACATTAATTGAGACGAAAATTTCTCAATGTGGCATTTCAAGAGACCATGTGTGCATTTCGTCCGTTTTGCATACAGGAATGGGTGGTGGCTGGTGGCCAGCACCAGATTCCCATGCCCTTGCCCCTCCCACAGCAACCAGTCTCAGGATCAGTTACAGTGTTTGTCTTAGGGTTTCTATTCCTGCATAAACATCATGACCAAGAAGCAAGTTGGGAAGGAAAGGGTTTATTTGGCTTACACTTCCATACTGCGGTTCATCACCAAGGAAGTCAGGACTGGAACTCAAGCCAGTCAGAAGGCAGGAGCTGATGCGGAAGCCATGGAGGGATGTTCTTTACTGGCTTGCTTCCCCTGGCTTGCTCAGCCTGCCCTCTTATAGAACCAAGACTACCAGCCCAGAGATGGTCCCACCCACAAGGGGACCTCCCCCCTTGAACACTAATTGAGAAAATGCCTTACAGCTGGATTTCATGGAGGCATTTTCTCAACTGAAGCTCCCTTCTCTGTGATAACTCCAGCTATGTCAAGTTGACACAAAACTAGCCAGTACAGTGTTACAGACAGAGACAGACATATGGGACCTTCTTACAAAAATGCACGGAAAGTTCTAAATACAACAACAAAACAAACAAATAAGAGGCCAGCCCTTTCTTTCTTTCTTTCTTTCTTTCTTTCTTTCTTTCTTTCTTTCTTTCTTTCTTTCTTTCTTTCTTTCCTCTCTTAGGCACCTGGGAAACCTCACCCAAGCTGAAGCCATTGTATTATGAACCCTTATAAATAGCCCCAGCATCATCTTAGCAGGCAACTCTGGTCCCAAGAATGAAATGGCCCAAATAGACTTCCCTAAATGTCATCAGCGTCACTGTAACACCACATCGAGAGCACACGTGTGCTTCCTAGAACAAGCAATGCACAGGGCACTCTTTCTGCACTCTATCCAATGCCAGGGCAGCAGGACGTACAGCAGACATGAGTCATAGCAACTCAGGGATGCAGCCTCCCCCAGAATGAAGCACCCAGTCTTGGGAAGTTCCTAGTGAGGCCATGCTGTAGGAGGAATGGGTGTGTGACACCCTCTTTTTTGTTTTGTTTTTGTTTTTGTGTTGTTTTGTTTTGGAGACAGGGTTTCTCTGTGTAGCCCTGGCTGTCCTGTAACTCACTCTGTATACCAGGCTGGCCTTGAACTCAGAAATCTGCCTGCCTCTGCCTCCCAAGTGCTGGGATTAAAGGTGTGTGCCACTACAGGCCAGCGTGTGACACCCTTTTGATACCACTATTTTCAAGTTCCACAGCTAATGTTGTATGCTGCCTGGGAGGGAATCCATCCCTGTAACTGAAAGCATGACTTGAACCAAAGGGACATGGTATCACTCTACAAGCATGTTGCTAGGTGGAGGCTGGCCCTGAGGGGACCCAGGTCCAATACTGCTTCCTCTCCAGGAAGCCCCCTGTATATGGATAGCACTCTGCCAGGGGGGAGCACTTGCTTAGAGTTACTGTGCTGGCTCCACAGCAGAGCTGAGCACAGGCTGGGCCTCGGCCTACCTTCTGGTCTCCCTGCCAGTCTGCACCTAGGGAGTCTTAGTTTCTGATTTTATTTGCCTTTAGTTCTACTTAAAAGTCTCTTGGAAATTACTGTTTGTCTGCAAGCACAGTGAAAGGCATTATTCTGTATTGCAGTGTGCCTGAGACACTAGAGAGTAAAGATAGGCATACTTCAACACACACCACCAACAACGAGATACCCCTTCCATAGGGTGCCTTCCTAGAAAAAGCTCGGAGCATCTTGTTGCCTGCGTCTGCCAAATGTCCCTGAGCTGCACAAATACAGACATACAGGACATAAAGTTTGTGGGGGCTACTTTCTCCAAGTCACACCCCGGGTTTTGGACTCCTTCCTAGGCATTACCTTCTTTCACCCCTCCCAGATTCTCTGTCCTGGGGTCCAGTTCTTGCCCATCAACCAGAGAGATACCCATGAGCCTTGCTTCTCCCGCTCTGAGGCGATTCAGCACCTATCAAGCACCCCTTAGCCATCGAGACCTGACTTCACCTGAATGCGGGAGACATGCCACCCACGTGTCGTGTCTGTTCCCTCCTCCTAGGCTGGCCCTGGCTCTCTGAGGCAGAAAGAGCCTCCTCATCACAGGGGCTGAAGTACAAGCAAAGTTTCCTTTCCTCAGCCTGGCAGGGTGCAAAGGCTTTACCACAAGCTTTCATGGGTCTCTTTGCTAAAGCTTGTCTGGTAGAGCCAGAGAAGCGGTGGCTGTCAAATAGAAATTCAGAGACATTTCGCAGGTTGGGGATAGGGTGTCTTCTGAAGGCTTTTACAAACTATCCTGACTTTTAAAAACTCCCCCTCTACTCTGTGAGGAACCTCACGCTGTGTGGTCTGGGGTGCAGCTGAGGGTGTGACTACGTAAGGTTCACATAGGCTCATGTGCTGAGGACCTGGAAGCCAGCTTGTGGGCTTTGGGAAGTAGCTGGATCCTGAGGTCACTGCCCTAGTCAATGGACCACTTCCATGATGGGGTCATCACATGATGGCATTATTGGGAGATGGAGGAAGTGGGTCATTGAAAGCATACCTGTGAAGATTGGAGATTGCATTGATCCCTCCTCCCTCTCCCTCTCCCTCTCCCTCTCCCTCTCCTTCTTACCCACCATGAGGTATGAAACTTCTGACACACTTTTATTAGCCATGACATATAGCACTGTCTCATGAGACAGACGTCACACGAGACTGGGATCATTGAAACCACAAACTGGGAGAGATCTCTCCTTAAATACATTGCCCTGTCTTTTGTCACAGCAATGCAAAGCTAACACTGAGGTCTCAGTCTGGGCTCTGGTGGAGAAGAGCAGAAGAACTGGGGACAAGAGGTGGTAGTAGTGTCAGAGATGTCTACCTGGGAAGTAGAGGCTTTCCTAATCTCATGGCAGGAGACAAATGAAACCAGGCTACCAAAGGTAGACTTGTGGTCTGCTAGGCCAGGCTGGACTCTCTGCCTGGAGTTACAGGGAACAACCAGATATATAATAACAAGGGTGAGTGGTAGGTGGAACAGTTTGGTGACAAAGTATACCTCAAGCCTATGATCATCCTGGCAAGAACTTGTCATTAAATATGACCCAGATCTACACCACGCAAGAAGTGTAGTTTTGACCAGTCTTCACACTACTTGGTATTACCGGGCAGATTTTCCTTATGTAAAGTGTTTACATAGGTCAAAGACTCCTAGGAGCACACACATCAAGGCAGGAATGAGGAATGAGTGTGGCCAACATTTTGAGTATCTTCTTTAAGCCTAAGTGCTTTGGAGGTTGGAAGGACAGGTGTCAATCTCCAAGCTACACCTAGTCTGACATCTCCAGGGCATCTCTCAGCAGCACCCAGATCGTCTTCAGTTGCTTCTGCAGTCAGGGAAGCTTCCAGAAGGGACCTTTCTGCCTCACTTCACAAGTTTCGTGCTGACACACTCGGAGACAGCCAGTCTGCATAACATGGTAGGGCAGAGTCCCTGGTTTTGCTGTCTAGAATTACTCTATATTACTATATTACTATATTACTATATTATATTACTCTAGAATATAAACACTGTAACCAAGGTCTGGGTTACTCTAGAATATAAACACTGTAACCAAGGTCTGGGTTACTCTAGAATATAAACACTGTAACCAAGGTCTGGGTTACTCTAGAATATAAACACTGTAACCAAGGTCTGGGTTACTCTAGAATATAAACACTGTAACCAAGGTCTGGGTTACTATTCTGGGTTCCCACTGAACTCCTCAGGATAAAATCACTAGTGACAACAACATTGTTTCTAGAAGCAGTGATTCCTGAACTTCCACTGAACAATGATAGAGCCAGTGCTAAAGCAGCAGCTAAACAGGGTAGGAACTGGGTGACAGCTCACCAGGCCTTTAAGAACTCTAGGAGTCCCAACACCTACCTATTGACCTCTGGAGCACCCGGAGACTGCATACCCTCCAATGGCCTGTCTTGCACTCAATGCTGTTGATTTGGTTTCCTCTCCTGGGCACATTCTCCCCACTTCTGGTCCAGGCTAAGAGCCATGAACTATGGTATCCTCAGTGTAGTCTCTAGAAGAGGCAGCCCTATTGTCAGCTGAACATAAGAGGGACCTACCTAACCACCTCAGTTTCCTTGTCTATAATAACATGATAACATTGCCCATCACCTAACGTTCTGAGAACAACAGACAGGAACTTGGGAGAGATGGGCTGAGACTGGAACATCAGGATGGCCTGGGGCCCAAGGTCAGGGCTTTAGGGCTATTATACAATGGCTTCTGCGTTGAAGGTTGTATACTATCATATAGTGAGGTCCCTAAGGCTGGTAGGAAGTCCCTGTCACAGCTCTCAGCCACCACAGATAAGTCCAGGGCTAAAGTCTGCCTCCAATTCCAGAATCCAAACCCTAAGAAAGAGGAATCCCACTATACCAGGGAGATTTCTTCAGGTGCCTGGGGGTTGGGAGTCAGAGAGGCAAGGTGTGGAGTGGTTAAGGAACTCTGCCTATCTTGACACACCCTGTTCCTCCTCCTCCTCCTCCTCCTCCTCCTCCTCCTCCTCCTCCTCCTCATGCTGCTGCTGCTGCTGCTGCTGCTGCTGCTGCCCAGTTTGTACTGAAGTCAACACACTTTCACTACGACAGCACTTCTGGTCCAGTCTGAGGGTCACCACTCCATTCCACTGTCAAGACACAAGCTACCCACCTTTGGAGAACTACAGTCCAACCCTCAAAGTTAATAGCATCATTAAAGGTAAGGGTTCTGAGTCTAGAACATGCCTAAGATCCCACTGATACCTGGGGAACATACAGGGTAAAAGGGTAGGGAGGCTACACCTACTCCAGAAGGCTCATTGGGACTTCCACTTAAAAGGACTCTGTGCATGGCTAATGCCACTAAATTCGAACGCTCCCCAAGGGCTCCTTAGTCTTGCACTTGCCCCAGGAAGGGGCAGCAGAGAACATTCCAGAAGAGCCAGATCAATACCTCACTATCTTTCCAAGTGATCCATTGTGAGCCTTGATGTGGAACATCCACAACCAGCTGACCAGCCACCTCTTACCTCCATCCTCATCCTGCCCCATAGATAGCCTCTTCTGGACAACATACCTGCCCAGGCCCCGATCCTGCTCCATGTGGGCACAGCTCTCTACCAGGCCAAGGACAGCTAAAGAGATGTGATGTGGAGTTCTCTCCAAGCCATCTAGAAGAAAGTGTTCTAGGACGATGGAATATCTTTTGCAGGGCCTCAAATCACTCACTGAGGCAATCTAGAGTGGGCACCACCTAGCTCCGGGCAGAGGGTGATTCACATCTAATGGCCTGACCTGGAGGGGAGCGCTCTGTGTGTTCAAACCCCAGCCATTTCACACTGAGGCACAAGGACGCCACAGTGGTTCTCTACGACCCTCTGCTTCTCAGTGTATAGGAAGAAGATTCATGTTCTAGCCTCCCTCGGGAGGGTCGCTGTGGTGAAATACATCCGGTGGCTGGTACCATCTGTTTTCAAGAAGAAAGGGCTTAAAATGTATGCCCTTGCTGAAAATGGAGGATTCTGGTGAGGACAGGAAGGTCCCTGGGTATTAAGGTATTGTCAAAGCTACAGCTGGCTCAACTCAATGACATGCCCAAGCATGGTGCCTGTCGCAGCATCACCTGTAGTGATGCCAAAGAGGGTGTTTGCTGGTACAACACATGGGATTAGAGGTCAAGTGTGTCCTGACCCTGCAAAAAGCCCAACAAGGCCCTCCAGAAAATGCAGCAGCAAATGGGTAGAACTTCTATAGTGGCCATCTTCTCAGAACTGCGGGGACCTGTCAGGCAGCAATGCTGTTGTGTCAGGCTACGCCATACCGCCCACCAAGAGGAGACATGGTGGTCCTTTGGCCAATGCCAGGCACTAGCATGCTACACTATAAGCTGGGGAGCCTCTGTGTTTTCTAAGCATGAAAAGCACTGAAGAGTCTTAGTTTGCTATGTGATGTGGAACATTCCACACAGTCCTCTGCAAATGAACGTTCTATGGTTAGAAAGCAAAGGAAAGGATTAAATGAGTGGGAGGTCTTCCTGGGCTGTGGAGTCTCCCAGGAAGAAGCTTTAGTAAGGTGACCTAGGACCAAGGGCTTCCCAGAGAGCGCTGCTGAAGCCTGGTGAGCCCCCCCAACCCCAAGCCTCGCCTCACACCACACACCCCTGCCCAGCCGCCCTTTTCTCAAGGACTTTGCCATCCAGTCCTGTCGTCATCACCAGAGGAAAGCAGACTGCCCTCTTGACCCTCTCTCCATTGCTCCTCAAATCCTACCTCATCCTCCGCCATCAAGCGACAGCCACCACTTCTTCCAAGAGGTTCTCTACCTGCCAATGGTCTCTCTGGCTGCTGCACTGGCTTTAAGTGAGGAGCACACTTAGATTCCACAACCTCAGCTTGCACTCACTGGGTTAAAATTCACAGAAAGCTTCCCTCAAAGGTCCTAGACCAGGGGTTCTCAACCTGGGGAGCTGGGACACCTTTGGAGATGAACAAATCTTTCATCGGGGACACATATCAGATATTCTGCATATTAGATATTTAGACTGAGATTCATTAACAGTAGCCAAATCAGTTATGACATAGCAATGAAAATAATTTCATGTTTGGGCGGTGGAGGATAGTGTCACTACAACATGAGAAACTGTATTAAAGGGTTGCAGCATTAGGAAATTTGAGAACCACTCTCCTAGACAGAGACTTCAGAGTCCAGGAAGTCAGTGCACACTCAACACAGAGTCACATGTATATACGAAACAGGCAGAAAGCTAGGTAAGGGTACAACACAAAAGCAAGTCCACCTTCCACAGTGAGTGTGGAGATAGATGGTGGTGGGTGAAATACAGGGAAGCCCTGGAGTCATAACCCCAGAGCAGTCAGATGCTGACAGGTGCCCAGGGGGTCCTTCACAAGAGCTCAGGATTTTCAGTTTAATTCATGTTTGTTTAGTTACAGCATGCTCTTCATGTGGAAAGAGTAGAGAAGGCATACGCAAGCTGGTCCCACCCATCTGCACCCCCACTCTGCACAGCCCAGGACCAGCCAGCCCTGGATTTGATTCTGGATCCACTGTCCCACNGATGCTGACAGGTGCCCAGGGGGTCCTTCACAAGAGCTCAGGATTTTCAGTTTAATTCATGTTTGTTTAGTTACAGCATGCTCTTCATGTGGAAAGAGTAGAGAAGGCATACGCAAGCTGGTCCCACCCATCTGCACCCCCACTCTGCACAGCCCAGGACCAGCCAGCCCTGGATTTGATTCTGGATCCACTGTCCCACATGCTCAAGGTCACCGGGCACAGTCATATTAAATGAAGTGACATTCATCTTCCAGAGTGTCCTGGCTACTTCTGGATTTGAAAGAAATCCATGGCTACCTGGGGAGAGGTTGGTGACTAAGAGCTGTTCATTGACATTGTGATGACTGCCCCTTAGGTGTCCTGACACACTCTGAAGAATCCAGGGGCTTTCAGAATGACTTTAAAAATAGCGTCCGCTCTATTCTGGAATATCAGGGCATAAAGGGAAGCAAAGGAGTGTGCTGCAGTGCTCAGGAAGAGCATAGGTTTAGACCAAGATGGGTTCTCCTCAGAGACCCTCCACCTCTCTATGGGACCGCAGTTCCTGTCTTGAAATAGGAAAAAATGCTGGAGGCACTGAGCCAGCTGACAACGCAATTCCAAAGCCCCAGTGAACGATCTCAGTTGCTTGGTGGTTTCCATAGTCCAGGTTGCTCAGGACTCCAAGTCCCGGTCTTCAGAACCATCTCCAAGTTTATTGTCTACAACAGCTCCCCGAGCCAAGTCTCCCCCCCCCCATTCAGAATCATTCCCAGGGTCTGTAACTGAAGTTTCCACACACTTGGCTTCCTGTGGAATTTCAGACTCAATGTTGTCTCACAATGATAGAGTCCTACAAATCATGTCTCAGGTGTATAGGACTTTGCCCACGCTAAGGTCTGCCTAACGCCAGGAAGACTTTGCCCAGACCAACCCATGACCCCCCAAAAGCTTCACCCAGGCCAAGTTCCAGCCCCACCCTGTGCCTCACAGATGGAGATGATCTGTGGGAAGCAGAGGAAGCTTCCCCACACCAAGCCAGAAGCTCCTTCCTGTAAATGAGCTATAGAGGAAAAAGGCAGGACCAGCTAGGCACGAGCCACAGAGGACTCTGTCTGGCTCCTTCAGCCACTAGCATGGGAGCTGAGAAACATAAATTAGCACCAATTAACGAACTCGTTTCACTTTATTTAGGACATGCCATCACGTAGCAAAACGCTATGGAAGAGAAGTCATCTAAACCAGGGTAAAAGTATGTTTCTGGATGGAAGGCTACTAACAAGTGGCCACATAGCATTTAATAGTATTTTGGAGCTGTTAGCATTTTATTTGCTAAAGAAAAAAAAATAATAAAATAACAAGGAGCCTCTGGAGACCTGCAGAGACTGCTCCAACCTCCCCTAAGATCAGCCACCCAGGTTCAGGCTCCAGGATCTGAGAATTCGCTAAACTGGCTCATTTGGATGTTCAATGAAGTCAAATGCATGGCAGATACAAGACAAGCCACCCATTCTGTTTTGACTCAGTCTGGACATTTCATAGCAGCTAAGGACATTAATAGGACTTTAACAATAGGTTCTCAGGTCAGCCAGGCCAGAGGAAAAAAATCCTTCTGTTGTCTTGCTACCCAGTGGCTTTGGAAATGAATAAAGTAATTCGTGGACAAAGCATAGTCATGGGTTTTCCTAACCATCAGAAGGAAGACAACTCTTGGGTCATGGCCATCACTTGATGAGACAGGAGAGGCCTCAATGGGGTTAACACTCCCTCCCACTTGAAGTTCAGGATCTAAAATATATGGCTGCTGAGTCCATTTGGGTGGAATTAACAGGGTGTCCCAAAGCCCTCTTCCCTCCCCCAACCTACATCTGCACAAGCTCTATTCTGTATGTTTCCCGAGAAATCCCTCTGAAGTTCTCTACCAGTCTGGAGCTGGGGCACAGGAGCCAGGTATTCTGGCTGGGATGCTCGGAAGGGGAGCAGAGAAAATTAAGAAAAATTAACAAGTGTTCCTTGTGTGCATACACACACACACACACACACACACACACACACACACACACACACACACACATGCTCTTAAGACAGAAAAAAAGGCCTTGTCGGCTCCTTGGTGAGCTTAGTTTCCATCACCCCACTTCAGAAAAAAAGGCCTTGTCGGCTCCTTGGTGAGCTTAGTTTCCATCACCCACTTCAACAGATGTTCTTTGACTTTTCAGGGCTCCTGGGGAAAGGTTGGAAGCATGTTCCACATTGTTCATCTGCATTTCTGATGAGCATCCTGCTCAGCCCCACCTATGACATCACCCGAGGCTAATGGAGGAGAGGGGTTCAACTGCCACCAGACACACATGGTGTCTCTAAGACAAGTCAGTGGCAGGGGCAAGACTGTGGAGTCAGCAGATCTTGCCTTAAAAGCCACTGTGCCTTTAACACCCTCTCCTCTCCACCTCAAAGCCTGTGCTGGTGCTAAGCTGCCTGGAAGCAGGAGCTTCCTCAGGGCAGCAGACATGGAAAGAGCAGAGGAAGGATGGAAAGAGGCACCGGAACCCCTGTGCTACACAGACTTCGGGTTTACATGCAGGAGGCTGGGACCAGACCTCTGACGGTTAAGACTCACCATGCCCAGGACAGGAAACCCTCCTTTAGCTGAACCTAGGCTCTAGAAAGATCCAAACATTAGGGAGTCCCATGGCCACAAGGAGGAGGGGCTGAGCAGGGAAGGGCAACATCTTAGGCGGGGGCCATGGCCACACCTGTCCAAGGCCTCTCTGGAGAGTTGGATAAAGGACAATATAGAGGGGACAGAGCCACTAAAGGAAAGTGTCATCTTTTAACCAAGTAACAACGAGACTGACTTTCAGGGCTGTGTCCCCGGCATGACCTTAAGGATCTGTCACCCCAGTAATTCTTCTCACTGACTCCTTCCAGAAAACCTTCAAGTCTTCCAGGATCAGCCTACACACAGGCTCAGGCTTATCCTGGATCCCTGCATCTCTTATACCACAAGTAAGCCCCTAGGCAGATTCTGAGATGTGACATTGTATACTGTTGCCAAATAGGTGGCCAAGGGTAGAGAGAAACCATCTGAGAACTCTATGGCTCCTACCCCAACCGTTCAGGCATAGGTCTTATAATCTAGCCAGCCACCATCGGCCTTCCAGGCTTACCCACCCCAGCAACAACCTTAGAGATCAGTATATGCCTAGGGCCTGGGACACCTGCCATGTCCTCTGAAGCTCATGCTCAATGATTAAGGGGAAACACAGCAGAGGTGCTCACTGGGGGACACCTCAGCTTTGCAGAGTGGGTGATGGGTACATTTCCATAGGCTAAACAGCTAAAGCCAAAAGGAAGCAGAGGTCACTATAGCCTCGTGTTGGTCAACAAGGAAAGTCAGAGTACGGGTGTGTGTGGGGGGTGCTGCATGTTGTAGCCTTGCAGTTTGATTCTGAGGCTGCAGAATCAGCAGGCCCACAGGAGACATATCCAACCCACTCAGGGAGAATCTTAACCCTGGAGGTCAGTCACCACCATCCATTTCAAGCAGGGGAGCCAGGACCCAAATAGGGAAGGTAGATACTTGCTTGAGGGGTGGTGTGCACAAAGGACACACAAGTAGCAAGAAGTGACACTGACCATGGAAGGCACACACGGGGTCAAGAGCCCAGGGGTCTCCTAAATGACTCTCATGGTCCCCTCTTTTGGACCACCCACAGTTCCTTGGCTTACTGGGTGAAGGACAGATTAATGACTGAGCCTTGGAGAATCATTAAGAGCAGTCTAGCCTTGACCACCCCTTGTTCAATCAACTTGGGATCTCCAGAGACTCATGAGGTTGGAGGCCCAGATGACAGATTTTGTTTAACACAGGCAATCAAGGAAGGAAAAGATGATCTGGGGACTGCAGGTGACCGTGAGTGCCCATAAGAGTGCACCTTTGCGTGGGCACACACCACGAGTGTGTGTGTGTGTGTGTGTGTGTGTGTGTGTGTGTGTGTGTGTAGTGCTGGTCACCACTGCATAATAATACATTTACTTCTCAGTTCTCCTTTGGGGTACGTGAGCTGGAGATAAGCAGTCCAGATAATCTGGGAGCAGCAGGTAACCATGAGATAGAAATAAAGACAGACAGACAGACAGACAGACAGACAGACAGACAGACAGAAGTGCTTGCCCCTACACCAAAACATACTTTTCAGTTCTCCATGGAGCATGAGAACCAGAAATATGTAGTTCTGACAGAAAAATCTGGCCATGAGTATGTAGTGTTTGTGTGTGTGTGTGTGTGTGTGTGTGTGTGTGTGTGTGTGTGTGTGTGTGTGTAGTGTTGGCCTCCACACCAGAACGCACACATCAGTTTTCCCATGGGACACATGTAGCTATCCCACAGATAGCAGGAATCCAGAGAGGGCCATATTGTCCTTCAAGAGACAGAAACACAGAAATCCTGACTCAAGTGCCCACAGGACAGCATACGGGAGAGAGAAGGGGTATGAATGGTTCTGAGTCTCTGCAGAGCGCCTAAGGAAGCCTGAACTTAACCAGGGCACAGTGACCAAGCCCTGGGGAAGGGGCAGACTGGAACAGAACCATCCACACATGCTCTCCACCCCCAGAACGTACAGTCTCAGAACACAGCTTCCTGGATGCTGTAGCAGCAGACCTGCTGAGAGCAAGGGCAGAACTCCCCACAGAGGAAAGGAAGGGCTCTGGGCACCCCAGAACACTCTGAGATCACACATGGGAACCGGGCTGCCTCCGAGAGAGGCGAGCATAATTAAGCAAGCGGGTGGATGACGAGGTTGATGGGCCCCTCTGTTGCTATGCTGGACTGGGGATGTTTGATCGCCTCTAAATGGCTTCATCACCATCGGCAGCACAGCTCCATGTGTGATAGATACAGAAAATGAAGCAACCTTCAAAACGTGCTGGTCCCCAGCTCTGGAAAAAACGGCAGCTCAAAGAACGTGTGGAGACACCTTCCCTGCAGCAGAAAGTGGTTCCAACAGTACAGGCAGCCAGGAGGAGTCCTCACAGCAGCCTCAAAGCCCACGCAGGCTTTCTGGGTAGGGGAAAGCACTGCTGGGCCCTAGCGGGACACCCTTTGATCCCACATGGGTTATGCAGCTCGCAAGGGTTCCCCCATCTCACCTTTGCCAGAAGCCCAAAGTCTCCATTCAACAAGCTGGGAGATGACAGAACAGTCAGTCTTGTCCACTGGGGACGCACAGGCAAGAAACTGGTGATGAGCATTCCAGTTCAGTCTCCAAGGGACAAGTGGCTGGGGACAGCTTTGGTCGTCACAGCTGGGGAGGGGACTATGGCAGTTGGGGGTCGGGGCGGGATGCTGCTCACATTCTACAGTGCACTGAGAGGTCCAAGTGCCCATGATGCCCTTGAGAAACTGACCCAGAGTGAGAAGAGAGTGCAAAAAGTCCTGGGAGATAACAAGGATATGCTGATTGCCAGAGCTCAGTAAAAGAAGCCACCAGAGAGGAGAGCCTTTCAGTCTGGCACCTGGAGAGACTTTCCTCTACCCCTGCCAGCCGCCACCCGACATACTGTTTCTCCAAACAGTGAGCATAGGTCAGGAGTACCACAGTTAGCTTTCTTTTCAATAAGACTCTCAGAATCATGGGTCTTTGGGGATCTGACAGGTTAGTCCCTTTTCAGAGGGCAATGGCTCTCTGCTCCATCCAGGGCTGCTTTTAGCCCCCGACCACTCCCTCTGTCCACAATGTGGTCCCAGTCCTGAGGTCCCATTGCTGAGCTCTAACACCTCCACAGGCCCGTGGCCAAGCCCCCTGCCCTGCAGACATACCCACTCTCCAAAGGTTTCACCTTCCCAAGTCCTAGAAAGAGAACAGCTAATCACTTCCCTCTAGCTTACTGTCTGTGGTGAGGTAGAAATGCCACCTTTTTCTGGGATTTTTCTATCATTGCAAAAATAGACAGAAGGCACACACGTACCCTCAGTGTTCCAGGAAAATATTGTTGTAAGGTTGACCTCAAACATAAAGCGGGAGAGAGCTGTCTGGAGCAGCGGGGGAGAAGAGTGGGACATGGTCTCCAGTAACTAACACCCAAGGCTTCCTATGACCGGGAACACCTGTTGGGGAGCTGTAGGTCTCTAGAGAGTTAGCTGACAAGGATACCTGAGAAGGAACACAATCAGAATAGACCAGCAAATTCCACCCTGCATCCCTACATCCCATCAGCAAGCAGATTCAGGTTCTAGAATGCTACTGGGAAAGATGCAGTGGGAGTCTCTCTCTCTCTCTCTCTCTCTCTCTCTCTCTCTCTCTCTCTCTCTTTCTCTCTCTCTTCCTGCTGTCTCTCTCTCCTGCTCCCTCTCCCTCCCCCTCCTCCCTTCCCTCTCTCCCTCCTCCTTGCCCCCCTCTCTCTGTGTGCACGCGTGCACGCACCTGTCTTCTGCATCATGAAAGACAAATACAAGCAGCTTCTCACAGTCTACCTGGAAGGCTGGCTTCTTTGTGCTTTGGAGCTTTTCTTTGCAATGGATAGATAGATAGAAATCAAAGCCTTGCACATGCTAAGCAAACACTCTACCACCCATGTGCATCCCTGGCCGTCTTTCTTTTTCTTATTCTGAGTTGGAATATCACTAAGTTGTCTGGGCTGACCTTGAACTTGGCATGAGATTCTCCTGTCTCAACAGGAGTTACCGACTGAGCAGTCTATGTTTTGTTTCAGAGAACATCGTTCATGTTTCAGGGCCATGATCGACCCGGTTCTTCATTCTGGATAGCCTATTCCTTGTGACAATCGTCTTGACATGAGGGACCCTGAGGGCTGCATTGCCCCATCTGTTTGTCATAGCCCTCCCTGTCTCTTACTCTGCAAACAACGCCCAAACAAGCAGGCAGGCTGCAAGGAGCCACGGGCTAACTCCAACATGGATGGAGAAGCATCTCTGTGCCCAGGGAAAGGTGGATGGGGAGGGTAGACTGCCCAAGGACCCTAGAGAATACAGCATTCCATACAGATTGCCTGTCCCCACTCTCTCCAGTCTTTCCTTTGTGTGAGCTGTCTGTCTTCCCACTATGATGTCAACCCTAGGACAGCAGTCATCTTGTCCACTTCTGTGCTCCACAGCCTGGCACGGGGATGATGCTCTCCCAACACATACTGAAGGCACATGCCACAGGCTACATCTTCAGCATCACGAATCCCTGTGAAGCCTGGGAGGTGAGCCCAGGGGAGACCAACCACATCGTGATAAGGGAGTCTTGTCACTATCCTCTAGGACAGAGTCAGAGAAGTTGAGACTTAGCTTCCCAGGAGGATAGAATGCTAGATCCCAAAGGACTCCCACTTAGTGGCAGAAAGGAGTGTCCTCTTTCCCCCTGCCAGCCATTTTAAGAAGTGGACATTAGAAAGCACCCAGTATGTATGCTTTGTATATTACGTATACCATGCTCTGTATACATTCACCATGTTCCCCGCAGTGACAGGGGGCCCGGAACAGTCACTCAGACCCTCTGTTAATGCTGAGAATGTCTCTGGATAGCTCAGCTCCAGGACAGTGCACACCAGCTGTCTCTTCACTTGGAACACTTTTGAGCAGAGGCATTTGAAGGGAAAGAGGGGTCAGTGACATTCAGCGGGTGCCAATAACCTGTATAGATAGATACCCCACCTTACAGAAATCTCTAGGGCAGCTCAGAGGTACTGATAAATGCCAAGGGGTCCTTTGGAAAGGAATGAGGAGCCTCATCAGATCCCGCTCCTGCCCCTCACAGGCCTTGAGCCAGTGTCTGGTGACACACAGAAGCAGCTGAAAGCCCTCATCTGCCATGCTTAGATTCTAGACAAGGTGCTGCCTGTCCACTCTTTCCCTGATTGAGCGGGTTGGGCTTCACTGTAGCCCTGGGTGACAGGTGGCAATCTGTAGAGGTCATTAACTCCAGCACACCACGTTTTAATGCAAAAAATGAGCCCTTCTAAAGAGGCAGCTGCCGAGCTATATAAAGAAATGGGGATTTTAATGTTTTGCTTTTTTTCTCTCTTCTACTGCGGCATTATCATAACATATCCCCATAATTACGCCCATAAAGTCACCTGAAAGTACTTCATGCCACTAAAGTTGCTCTACCTATTTCAGACCCTGGGTGTAGAGGCAGGGTCAGAGCTGGGAATTCAGCAGGGAGGGCTCTTGTCTAGTCAAGCTCTTTTACTGCTTCCAACCGCCTGTGGCATCAGTGGGGTCTGGATAGCTCACAGCTAACCTAAAGGGAGCAAGAGGCCAGCCCAGTGTGGAAGTGTAAAGTAGGCAGTAGATTCTGATAAAAAAAAAAAAAAATGGCCCCACCGGGAGGTTGGGGGGAAGGGCAGGGGTAGTCTAGACCCTCTGTCCAGGAGCAGCCCTAGCTCTAAAAGAGGGCAAGGGATAGTCAAGTCCAAGTTGATTCCTGCAGGATTCTAAACAGAAAACCCTCTGAGGATGCAAAATACCTCTGTCTCCATGTGTGCCCCGCCCCCTTCCCGGCTCTGAGTCCAGCTAGGGAAAGCAGCCTATAGTTACTTTATGTGGCTGAAAGAAACAATGCATTTCCCGCTAAATGTTCATCAAATAAAAACGTAGGGCACAGGAGGCAAGGAGAGAAGGGGAGCGGTGCTTCCAGAAAAGCATCTTTCCTGTGGTCTTTTCAATTTTACCTCCTTGAGAACTTCAGAAATCACATTTGATCAGCAGGAGTACAGTACATTGCCGTCCGCACTAAGTATGCCACAAATTGTATTTGTAAAGGAAATGCGTGTTGGGGACCATCAAAGTGCCTACGCTCGGTTAGTATTCTAATGGATTAAAAACAATTCGAAACTTGTTTGTAATTTCTTCTACTTGCAGCTGCGGACATGAGATTTAACTGAATGGCACAATTCAATTCTAACAGGATTTATTTGAGGAAAAAAAACCTCTATGTTAAAGAGGAGGGCCCACTATCTCTACTCCACTGAACTCCTGGATGTTCTGAAATGAGGCTGTCCTTGCAGCATTTACATGCCAGGAGCGCTTGTCCACCACATGGCTTTGAAGACGGAAACTTGCCGTCTATGCTATAAAGCACAGACTCCTTCATTCCTAAATTAAACACCGCTTGCAAGAATCAAAGTCAAGGCTTGGGGGTTGCAAAGCTCATCTTTTTCTCCGAGTTTCCTTGCTGCTATAATCTCCAACACATGCTACAAACCAATGTGGAGTCATGAAGTCTTTGGTGTTACAGCACACAGCACGCCAGCCCCAGGTCCTACCTCATTCAACAAGGGCGTCTGGCTAGCTGACCTCCCTGCTCCACACACTGGAGCAATTCAAATACATCAGCTCCTTCTAAGCCGGATCTGAGGAGTTTCCTCCGCCCAGAATCAAGCAGGTTCTCTTTTCTCACCTCAAGCATCCTCTAACTTTACCCACAGACCTTAGTAAGCAGCTGAGTGCTTGGTTTATAAAGCAAACTTTGCAAGTAACATTTGGCACGCATGAAATAGAGCACCCATTTTAAAGGCAGCCTCACAGCCCCCCCCCCAACTCTTTTTTTTCCTTTTCCTGGCAATTCTTCCCCAATCCCTAAAAAAATGACAAGGCTGCGTCACCATAGCAACCAGCCTAATTGGTGGACTGCAGGTCTTTCACTAGCCAGAGGGTGGAGCCCACCTCCTTAATATGACTCTTAAGCACATAGCAAAGAAGGACATCCAATGGGCAAGAGCTGTTGAGTCCCCCCAACAGAAATCAGGCCAGGAAATAATCCAGTTTCCTCCACTTAGCGCCAGGAAGTGAGCTCCGTGTGTGTAACAGAGAAACATACGCACCGTAGGGCAGCATTACTGAGTCCTAAAAGATGGACGCTGGCTTCCTAAGTGTATCCGCTCAGTAGCAGAAAGACACTTAGGGTAATAAAAGTCCTCACTGAAACATCTTGCACACAAAGATGCTAACTATCCTTCATCCCAGATGTGTTGAGAGAAAGGCTGGAAATCACAGGAACTATCTAATTATCATTTTCTATGCGTTATCAATTCTAAAGGGGGGAAAGAAAAAGAAATATCCTTTTCTCTAGGGTTTCAATTCCCAGCTATAAATTATGATGATGTTATTTTGTATTTTAGAGAAATGCTTTAATTTCTCCGATTGCATTTCTGGTGTAATGGGGTGTGTCTGAAAATGTTAGCTTATTGTCACTTATTCCATTACGTGGGGATGGAAACAGCTATCAAAATGTGGCTGTTCAGGAGCTTCATTACTAAGGACTTCTGGATAAGACATTCTTACCAATTGCCCTTGTAGCAGAGAACCAACTTGCAGGAAGATAGGGCTGCCCTTTTCTCTGAATATATGAGACTCCTTCCCTATAGTCAGATCAAGAAGCAAGCCAGCAGGATGAAGAGGGGCTGAAGCTAGGGAAGAAGGGACAGAGACTATACTAGCTGGGAGTGGATGCAAGACCCCAGGTTGGTGGCACCCTGAAGAGGAGAATGTTGAGGTCAAGGGCTAGGTTTCCATACAGTCATTAACAGTGGATGGCTGTCCCTTTTCAACATGCAGAGCTGCCTCTATTAACCCAGTCTATATAGCTCTGGGCTCTTGGGCTGACCCAAGGACAGTGTTACCAGAATCTGCCTAGGAAGAGCAACCAGCTCCAGGTTTCAGTGTCCCGTGCCCCTCCCCCACTGCTGAATGTGCCACTCCTGGGACAAGACCAGGAAGTGAATTTCATCCTGGTATCACCTGTCCATCTCTGGGGTTTTCCCATCTTTAACCCGTCCTGTATCATTAAGGAATCTAGGCTCATTGGTACCCGAGAAGAAGCCCCTGAAAGAAGCCAGCAGGCTGCAGAAGGCTAAGCAGTGAGCCCTCTCCTGTGGCTCAGCCCACCAGACTCCTTTCCCTATCCCAGGGCAGCAGCCCGGTTAGAACACTGTCAGCAGCCAGGCTCTTGCTGGATGAACCTCAGTGGAAGGCGCCAGAGCAGCACAGGGATATGCAGACTGGGCAGTTCCTCTGGGCCCACTAGCATTTCCCTTAAGATGCCTGGATGATGCTGGAGGTTGAGCTATCCCCATTCAGAGTTGTCCCAGGACTCTGGTGACATATTCGACCTCGACTTGAGACTCGAGACTGCTACAATTTCATTTCAGAGGCTGGAAGTGGGAACTAGGAGGCCCCAGGCTCCAGCGATGGCCGGAGAAAGGAGGGGCGTGTGTGAGAGGAACCACTTGGTGGTGGCCTTTTATTTTAAATTAGTAAAGAATCCATATTTTGTCATCACCTCCCTTGCCTGTGGCATTTTTTTCATGACAGGTGTTCACTGGCACTAGTTTTTCTTCCCGCAGAGACGGGAAGGAAGGCAGAAACAGTAACCAGGCAAGCGCCCATCTCTTATAGAGCCTATGACCGGGACTCTAACCAGCCTCTACCCACCCCAACAGCTACCAACAGTCAGCAGACACCAGCCAAGATGATGCCTACCCAACCTACACCAGCCCCAAGACTGTACCCAGGACTCAGAATATTGGTTCCCAGATGAGACCTACTGCTACCCATCGTCCCGGTCCCAGCCTAAGCACAGCTCCAGACCCCTGTGCCAGGCACTGACCAGCCCGCACCTCCCTCCGCAGCCCTTGCTAGACCCACCAGGTCGTCAGTTCATTCCTCCGAACCACCCTTGCAGCAGTAGCGGGCCCTCCCCTCCAGTGGCATCCGTCCCCTTACTTCTCCTTTTACAGAAAGCATCTGGCGAGCCCGCTTCCTAGCAAGGCAGAGGCTCCACCACGCGTCGGAGAAACCCAAGCCGCGCTCCTGCCCGAGGAGTCCCGCTCGGGCTTGGTTGCTGCGTCCCCATAAGTCCCCGGAGGGAGTGTCGCCGGCGGGAAGCTCCGCTCGGTCGCTAGCCTGGGCCGGAGCAGCGACAGCACAGCGGACAGCGGGCACCTCCGCGCAGGGACGCGCTGTGCCGGCCTGGGCCTGATGCCGGCCCTGCTGGCTAGTCCGCGGAAGCTCGCCCGGGCTGCTGTGCCGGGCCACGGAGTGTCTGGAGCCCGGAGCCACCTACACCAACCCCTCCTGGGCCAGCGGAACAGCGGCCAAGACCCGGGACCGCGCGCCACGCGCTCGCAACTCCGCACCGACGCGGGGCGCCCCGCCGGGGCTGGGGCTGGGGCCGCTCGGAAGACCCGAGGCCCTTATGGGGCCCGGGTGCATGGTACTCACTGCAGTAGGCGATGAGCAGGCTGGCAAGGATCATGAATGCCCAAAAAGTTGAGGACATGCTGGGCAGGGCGGTCGCATCTTGCCGGCTGCTGGTCCTGGGCGATGGCGCCATTGAAGCCGCGGTGCCCGCGCGGGGGGCAGCAGCGCGTCTCAGCAGCCGGCCCTGCCCGCGCCCCCGCGCCGGCCTCCACGTGCGGGCCCCGCGCGTGCCATCCTCCTCCTCGTCCTCCTCCTCGTCTCTGTCCTCCTCCTCCTCCTCCTCCTCC
>CACVCL010022718.1:0-33842 GCA_902729485.2 Mus minutoides
TGTACTACTAATCAAAATTCTAATGACGTTCTTCACAAAGCAGGGGAGGGAAACCCCAAACCCCACATGGAAATAATAATAGTCAAAGTAATACAAATAGGAAGAACATCACTTGAGGAAATGTAATTTCTGATGTCAAAATATACTACAGAGCCATAGTGACAAAGATAAATGGTACTAGCAAAAGAAGAGGAGGAGGAGGAAAGAAAAAAGAAAAGTAGACCTGATGACTCTTTGATAGAAGGTAGCTGCAAGGAGAGAAGTCTGGACCTGCCAGGTCTCTCTGGGGCCGAGTGGGAGAAGAATGGCACAAGGCCAAAGCAGGAACTCACTTTAATGTGACAGCAATTTGCTTATGTAGACAGGGCAAGGAGGTGGGGATAGAAGCATGGGGTGAGATGATGTGGGGTGTGGGGTGGTCTCACAGGGTCTATAAGAAATTTATCCATCAGTGGTAGCTAGGCAGAGATAGTCTCATTCGGTTGGGTAGGTCATGCTGAGTCATTCTCAAGTGGAAGTGAATGACAAGTCTCAAAAATAGAGCCAGGCTCGGGTTTGCTCTAAGGGCCAAAACCAAGGCCAAATAGGGCCCAACATCGACCAATTCAGCATAATAGATGACACAGAAATAAACGCTCATAGGTATGCCCAGCCAATATTTAAAACATACACTGTGGAAAAAAAAAAAGACAGCAGGTAAGGCTCAGAGAACACTGTTTACTCATAGAATGAAATTAGATCTCACCCTGCACAAGCCAATAATATATCAAGGATTTTAAATTAAAATCTAAAATGCTGAAATGCCTAGAGAAAAATGTCAGGAAAAGATACACAGACTTCAAGATATATTGGCGTGGTCCAGTAAGTTACTTGATGCCTGATGACTTGAGTTTGAATTTCAGGACCTACAGCATTAAAGGAAAGAGCCAGCTCCAGCAAGTTGTCCTCTGACCTATACCAGGACTTGTACATGCTCTAATACAAAGTAGATTAATAATAATAATAATAAATAATTTTAAGATTTTAGGCATAAGCAGGAGCAATCTAAACAAGACTCTAACAACACAAGAAATAGGCCAAGGTATTGACCAATGGGATTACATGAAGTTAAAAATGTTTTCTATGTAGCAAAGAAAACTACCAGCAGAACAGACAGACTAGAGAACAGGACAATCTTTGCCAGGCAGAGAGTTAACATCTAGAATAAATAAAGGACAGTGAAACTTCAGCATACCAAAGAACAAAACCCCCAATCAATAGATGGGCTAATGAAAGAAACAGACAGTCATCAAAAGAAGAAACTCAAATGGCCAGTAAAATACTTCTTAAAGTTCAACATTTTTAGCAACCAGGGAAATCTAAATTAAAACTGCTTTGAGATTCTATCTCTCTAGTGAGAATGGATTGTGATCAAGCAAACAAAAGACATAAAATGCTGGTGAGGATGTGGGGAAAGATAAAACCTTTCCACTGCTGCTGAGAATATACACCAATATAGTCATTTTGGAAATCAGTTTGGAGGTTCCTCAACAAAATAAAAACAAAACTACCATATATACCACTCCTGGGCATATACCCAAAGGGCTCTGCATCCTATCACAAGGAGACACATGCAATCATGTGGATTGATGCTCTCTTTACAGTGGAACCAAACTAAGAAGCCTGCCAGCAAGTGGACAGACAACGAAGATGTGAAATAAAGAGGCATTTACACAAAAGAAAATTTTACGCAGCTGTAAAGAAGAATGCGATCATGAAACTTACAAAAAAAAAATGAATGAACTTTAAAAAGGTTACATGAAATGAGACAGGCGATGGAGATTCAGAAAGAAAGAACACTGTTCTCTGTCATGTGCAGAAGTGAGCTTTAAGTGTTATATGTGTAGATGTAGTTTGGGTCATCTAGCCAGAAAGAGACCATGGGGTGAAAGGAAGAGCTGAGAAAGGGACCAGGCAGTGCATAACGATGTGAACGTGGGTAAGAGGCTGATGGGGTGTGGAGGACATGGGAGGGTGGGGTTGTGGAAGAGGAAGAGGAAGAGGAGAAAGACCAACAAAATGAATTCTAATATTTAAATTTAGTATTAAAACCTAATATTTAATATAACAATTTAAATTGATAAATCAGAAAAAAAATTGAGAGTCGAACCAACTTATCCAGGAGGTAAGCCTGGTTGCTTCTGTCTTGAGTGTCTTACTTCAGTATGATCTAGCATAGGGCTTCCTAAATTCTTTCTGCTCACAATTGCTTTTCATGCAAGAGATATTAATGTGACCCCCCCCACACCAAAACATAGGTGCATAAAATAGGTTTGCAGAGAATGAGTAAGAAAGAACTAGAATTCAAGGCCAGATTTAGTTACATAGCAAGTTGAAGGCTATCCTGGGCTATGTGGGACCCTGACTCAAAAATTAAAATTAAAAGACATACAAATAAAATATTTATTAATAGCAAGTCATGAGAAATTTTATTTTATGACAATCCTTTGGTATATATATATATATATATATATATATATATATATATATATATATATATATAAAATTTGTCATTTATTAAGGAAAATTTACATTCTAATGAAATAAATTGCTTATTTTCATAAAGAATTAACTTTTGTCTGAGTCTTTGACACTGCAGATATAAAGCAATGTCAGTGCTTTCCAAATTGATCAATATTTTTATTTTATTATAATCACCATTTCTGAGAAACACCACTTTACATAAACTCAGTATAAAATTACAAAGAGTGCTTAGGGCCATTTCAGAAATTCTGCTCCAGTCCCAAGCTATACTCATTTAACAGTTGTTTTGTTTTGTTTTGTTTTGTTTTGTTTTGTGAGACTTGGGTCATAAAACAGTAATTTAAAAAATCAAACACTCCAACATAAGACCACTCACAGACACAGTAATTGGGTACTTACATGCTGAAGGGAATACATGATACTTACATGATAAGGGAATATTGAAAATATTTTCCTTTATGTATCTATAAAGACAGAAAGCCTTGTACATAAAGAAAAAAATACTACATACGGCTATCTGGAATCTGAGCTATTTCTGGAAGCATCTGAAGATGTCATCCAGCGTGAGCCCTCTCAAGGTGCCCAGTGTGTTGTGTGGTCACAATCAGGACATTAGTGAAGCTACAAAAAGCAGCGCGTGTGAGCAATGTCAGGAGCATCTCAGCTTTGGTGTACGTTTGAGTTTGGATTAATTTGAATTTGCTGTGCCTTCAGAAACCTTGTACTGTGACCAAGCTTTTCAGAACTTCCACACTGTCCCACAGCCCCTGTTGAGGTTTAGTCCTGTTGCTATATATTGTAATGCTAAACACTGGTCCTCCAGGGCTGGTTGCCCCTGTGGATGGAGAGAACCCATGTACACCAACCTTGCCTGCAAGTTATCTCTGATTGGTCAGTAAGATGCCTACAGACTATAGCCAGGAAGGTAGGTGGAGTTTCAGATCCTGACCTTGGGGTCTGAGGCAGGACCAGAAAAGGAAAGAGAATGAGGAGGAGAGAGGAAGATGGGGAGAGAGGAGAAGACTCCATGGGGTAGGTTAATCATGAAAACATGGTCATGAGGGCTGCCCAATTGGAGTGGCTCAGGTAGACATGGCAAATTATATCTCAGGGTTAGGGAAGTAGGCAAAATAGGTCAGATAGCACATATCTGCCTAGTCTATAAAGGCTCATTATAAATATTGAGGTTGTATGTCTTTCATTTGAGAACTAAATGATCCAAGGTGGGGTAGAAACCCCCCAAATTAAACATTTACTTCATCAAGTCCCCCATAGAATCAGCCCACATTTTAAGAAACTATTATCTGGTCTCTGCTGAATGTAGTACGGGTCCCAGACCAGGAGTACCAACATTATCTGGGCTCCTTTCACAAATGCAGATTTTTTTTTAGGCCCTTCCTGTTTTTTTGTTTTTGTTTTTTTGTTTTTTTGTTTTTTTTTTTTTAACTAGAATCCAAATATTTCTGGGAAGCCTGCTTGAGAGGACCATCACCTCCCACAAAGCAATTCAAACAGCTGGTGTATTCATCGCTTATGATACTGATATTTTTTTCTTACAACTGTTTTAAACAATCAGTAGTTCATTTATAAAAGTTAACTTGAAGACATTCTTTTCAGAGGCATCAAAAGGTAATAGTCTATTTTAACGTGTTTCTTATTTTCTTTCAAGAAGCCATGTATTATTGTAAATGAAGCTCGATGCTTGTCTTCTGGTATTTCTTGTCAGTGACTGTCTCTATAAACTCCCTAGAGGGCAGAGACTGGGTTTTATCTATTAACGTTTTGTGCCTTCTGTTCTGAACAATAAGCCCATAAACACAGAGTCAAGCCGCCTTCTCAGGTGCATTGTGGGAAGTGCAAAACTGAAGTTCTTGCTGAAAGCATCAGCAAGGAAAGCTACCATTTCCCTCTTCACTGTTGATCCCATCTAGGCTACTGCTTGTAAGAGATAAAGCTAACCAGCCAGGCTTTGGAACTTCGGTCTGTCACAACGGAGACTCCAGAAAACTATTAGAGTAAGTCCTTGACTATGCTTGCTCTAGTAGCACACTCTTCAGAACCAAACATTTTCTAAACATTATATATTTTATACTCTACACACTGGCATTGAAAACGGTGTGCTCTAATGTGTTCCATATGAGCACCAGATTTTGGAAATAATATACTATTTTACCCCAAAACATAATTAGTCAGACGTATGAATTATTCATTCATTATCTTTAAAAAAAATCTCAGTTGGTCTTATCTGCATGATACAAAAATGAAAGAAAACAAGAGCGCCCTAATTTTCATAGATTAGAGACAAGTGAGCAGACTGCCTAATAAGCGCTAACCTTGGTTTGGTTTGGTTTGGTTTGCTTTTTCAGCTTGGCTTATTTCTTGTCTGTTTCAGAGACAGAGTCTCTTGCAGCCTCAAACTCACTGTGTAGCCTAAGATGACCTTAAATGTCAGATCCTCCTCCCGCTAGTCCATGAGTACTCAGATGACAAGTGTGTACCCTCATGCCGAGTTTATTTTAAAATGTGCTGCAGACAGAATTTATGGCTTCATAGCGTGGTAGGCAAGCACTTGACCTACTGAGTTACATCTCAGCTTCTGATGTATATGTATTGAATCTACTTCTGTATGGTTTTTGTTTTTAATTTTTAAAATAGGTTTGTTTTATGTGTGTTGATGTTTTGCCTATATGAATTTATGTGTGCCACATGTGTGCCTGGTGCCTGAGGAGGTCAGAAGATGATGTTGGATTTCCTGGAACAAGAATTGCTATTGTAAGCTGCCTTGAAGGTGCTGAGAATCAATCCTGGGTCCTCTGGAAGAATAGCCAGTGCTCTTAACTCCTGAGCCAGTCCCTGCTCTACAGTTTTTGACAAAGGTTTTAGTTACTTTTCTATCCCTGTGCTAAAACACTGTGACCAAGGCAATTTAGAGAAAAAAATAGGTTTATTGGGGGCCTAGCTACAAAGGATTAGAGTCTATGACCATCATGGCAAGGAGTCTGCCAGCCAATGCTCTCTTCAAAACTCTGTCAGTACCAGGTATACATGTGGAGTACACAGACATACATGCAGGCAAAACATTCATATATGTAAAATAAAATAATAAATCCCCAAACAAAGCAAGGCACTCAACAGAGACAGCTTCTTAACCCGGTCTCCAATTGATAATGTTTGTCTTTGATGATGAGGTGTGTTTCTTGGCTTCAGCAGAAAGATGGATACTAACTCATCTTTCTAATCTGATATTTAGTTCATGTCTTTTTATCGGGGCATTGAGACCCTTAATATTGAGAAGTATTAATGAACAATGTTATCGTCCTGTTATTTTGTTGTTGTGGAATGATTGTTTTTCTCCCTTTTGTTTTACTGTTCTTGAATTATTGTCTTCTGTCCTCTTTGATATAGTTAACCTCCTTAGACTGAAGTTTTTTTCTAGTGCCTTTTGTAGAGCTAGATTGGTAGATAAAGATTGCATTAATTTGGTTTTATTCTTTCTCTGTTGATGGTGACTGATAGTTTTGCTGGATGTAGTAGTCTGGGATGGCATCTATGGTATCTTAGAATTTGTAGAACACCCATCTAGGCCTTTCTAGCCTTTAGAGTCTCTACTGAAAAGTCAGGTGTTATTCAATGGGTCTGCCTTTATATGTGACTTGCTGTATTTCACTTGTGGCTTTTAATATCCTTTCTTTGTTTTGAATATTTAGTGCTTTGATTATTATGAGTTGTAGAGAATCCCTTTTCTGGTCTTGACTATTTGGTATTTTGCATGCTTCCTGCATACTGATTCATAACAGTAGTTATAAAGTAGCAAGAAAATAATTTTATGGTTTGGAGTCACCACACATGAGGCATTTAAGGTTGCAGCATTAGGAAGGTTGAGAACCACTGTTCTATACCAATTATTTGTTTATAGATTTTATCCTTTCATAGAGTTCCAGATTTTCTTCAGTTCCCTGGATTTTTTTAAAAGACTTAACATTTTCTATTTTCTTTAAATTTCTCCACCTTGTCTTCAAGACCTGAAATTCTCACTTCCGCGTCTTTTAATTTGTTGGTGAAGCTTACATGTGCGGTTTTAACATCCAAAAATTTTCAGTTCCAGTTATATTTCAGTTTTTTTTCTTTAGTGATTCTATTTCTTTGTTAAATTCTACTTTCATGTCTTGCAATATTGTGCTTCATTCAACTGTTTATAATTTTACAGCCTTTATTAAGGTATTTATTCATATATTCCTTGATATTTTGAGATCCTTTTCTTGTGCTTCAGCTAAATAAATTGCTTTTCTCAAGGCCTATTGCAAAAGGGTTGCTAGATTCTAGAAGACATTTATCTTGGTTGATCATATTTGTATTTTTTTGTTCAGGGATTCAGGCTTCTGGAATCATGATGTTGAGGTATAGATATCTCATTTTGTTTTGTTGGGTGGGTATTCTGTTCTTCACTTGCTGTTTGTTGCCCAGTCTAAATATGAGGCAAGTGTGGTGGCTGTTGAGTCCCAGGAAGATGTTTCTGTGAGTCAGAGATAACACAAAATATGGAGATGGGCTGTGAGGAAAGGCTGAGAGAGGCAGCAGGATAGAGGTAGGGGGACTCTGGTTCTGCACCAAGAGGTATAAGTAGAAGTTCCAGGAAATGGTGTTGGGGTAAGAGGAGGAACTCTTACATGAAGGCCATAGCAGGATTCAGATCCAGTGTTTTTTCTCAAGGTTTTCCACTGTGAAATTGATTTTTTCCCTTTAAATAGTCCTCCTTGGAATATGTGTTTTCACACTCAGAACTGAAGCCCATGTCCTTAAGGAGTCTATGTCTTCAATGGTATATTGCCTATCTATATGACCCAGTATCTATAATGCTTCCTTTTCAAGGTTTTCCTGTATTCTCATGTCTTACTTCAGTATATTGTAATTAAGCTTACCTCACCATTTTATTTTTTCTGTAATTAAGGTAAAGATGGCTCTAGATAGCTTTTAGAAATAATAATATTGAAACAAAATATGATGACCATAAAAATAGTAGTTTCTAAGTATTTCTTTTAATGTTACTATAAGGTTTAAATTTGACTTTATAATATAGTTCTTCTTTATCCCCATTATAATAGTAAAGAGAATGTAAAGATTGAGGGTACAATCTCACTTGAACTTCTTGGGATGTCATGTCAACATTTTGGTAGTCATGTATATTTGGAGAGGAGGCTCCTGGCTGGTTTGACTGAGAATGGCTTCCATAGGCTCAAATATTTAAATGTTTGGTCTGTTACTGGCTCTTTGGGGAAGATTAGGAGGTGCTTGCAAACTTGCTGGCAGAAGTATGTCACTGATGGTCGACTTTAAGGTTTCAAAAGACTCATGATGTTTTGAGTTAGCTTTTCTTTGAGTTAGCTCCTACCTGTAGATCAAAATGTGAGCTCTCAGTTTTTCCTTCCTTTGCATTAACAACACATACACCAACCCTCTGAAACTATAAGCCTAAATAAAAGTTTCCTTAATGAGTTGCTTCGGTCATGGTGCTTTGTCATAGCAATAGAAAAGCATTGAAGATAACAATGTTTCTAAATTTTTAGGTCTCGTCCTATTTTAGAAAAAGGGACCGAGTGGTAGTGGCACATGCCTTTAATCCCAGGACTTGGGAGGCAGTTGCTTTTGGCTCTCTGAGTTTGAGGTCATTTTGGTCTACAAATCGAGTTCCAGGACAGCCAAGGCCACACAGAGAAACCCAGTCTTGAAAAGCAACAACAAATCAAAGCAAAAAAAAAAAAAAGAGAGAGAATTTTATTTAGTTTATTAATGGTTTTTGAGACAGTGCTTCTCTGTGTAGTCCATGCTGTCCAGGGACTCATAGATGTCATCCTACCTCTGACTCCACAGTGCTGTGACTAAAGGCATGCAGCACTGCACCTGGCTTTCAAAACGAATTTTAATCAGGTATTTTTACTACATCACTGCCAGTTTCCCATGATGTCTCTGTAGACTCACTCCCTATTTCTAAACAGTTTAATATGAGACGACTTTTTCTTTCCAGGAAGCATATAACTTTTGTTGGTTGCCAGACTAGACAACTAGCTTGGTTCCAACTGAGAGGGCATAACCCAGACGGGGAAAAAAGAAACAAATATTCACTTGACACTTATAGGAAGAAAAGTACTAGAAGGGGAAAATGCTAGACTGGGTGTTCTCTATAACCAATAACAGCGCTGTGGCTTTCCCCTTCTCTTCCCTCCCTCAACATCTCTGCACGCAATTAATCCTCTATGCTAGGCGTGAGAATGAGAATGCAGTCTCTTAATAGAACATGCAGTTCTAATTCCTGTGGTAAAAGAATGATGTCAGTCTTTTTTTTTTTTTTTGTGGTTTGGTGAAAGGAACAAATGATATTTCTCACCTCCATTTACAGAAAGCAAAAGGAATTGTCCTCAAGAAGAACTTGTCATCCTTGGAGTGATTATGAAACCTGTCTGTGGTTACAAACTTTTTTTTTTTTCTTCTCCAGAATAAATTCATGAAAACTCAAGAATTTTCCAGACTTGAGAAATAATAGTTTACTAATAAAATTTGAAGGCTCTTCATTTGATCCATTCAGCTTTCTGATATGGTTCAAAGTTTACAACATGCCTGTGGTACAGATGGGAGAAATATAAAACCAACAGCAGCATTTAAACGTAAATTCATTATATTTATTTCTCTGTTTGTATGTGTGTGATGGTGGTAGGGGATGGGTGCTACTGTATGTGTATGAAGATCAGAGGACAACTGAGAGCCAGATCTCCTTCTACTATGTGGGTACTGGGGAACCAAACAATGATCATCAGAATTGGTGTCAGGTATCTTTACCCACTGAACCTACCTACCACCCCTTACCCTAATCATTTTGAATACTGTCAGTGTGCCACATGTAGCTGTTCCTCATATTTGGAAACAGAAAGAGGAGGAGAAGTATAGACACCACATTCATTTGATATGTGTTTATGTCAGAACCTTGCAGTCACTTATAAATTAAGAACTTTACTTTAATGAATATACTATAGATTAAAGCATGAAGAATGCATTAGGGTTGCTGGGGAGAAGGTTTAGTGAATAAAAGCACTTGACAGGCATGAGGAAATACATTCAAACCTCCAGCAATGATGTAAAAATTTAAATGTACCCACCCATACACCTGTAACACCAGTGCTGTAGGAAAGGAAGACAGGGGGGGGGGGATGCCTAGGGCTTGTTGGCGTCCAGCCCAGCTCCAGCCTTAGTCATAGGCCTTGTGTCAATAGAATAAAGCAGAGAGTGACAGGGCAGAACACTTAACATTTTCCTCTGGCTTCTATACAGGTACACACAAACCAGTGCGTATATGCACACACCACATGACCATAGACCACACACACTCACTACCATTTCCATACAAAAGAAAAAAAAGGAAAGAAAATATTAAATATCTTCAGTAAATGCCTTACAGTGTTGTGAAATTGTTTCTTTAAGAATCCTACATTATACATTTAGGATAGTATATTAGGGTTTTCTAAGGAAACAGCAAACACACACACATACACACACACACACACACACACACTCTCTCTCTCTCTCTCTCTCTCTCTCTCTCTCTCTCTATTTTACATTGGATTCTATAATAAGGTTTAGGTAGTCCTGGCCATCTGCATTCTGGGGAGGCAGAGAACCCAGTAGTAGCTGCTCAGTTCACAAACCTAGATATCTTGATGTTGCAGTTTGGTTCTGAAAGCCCTCTGGAAATTCACTGGTACTGAGCCTGTGTTGGAAGGCTGGAGAAGCTGGTATGCTGTAAGGGATGGCAGGGCAACAAGAGAAAAGCTTGCTTTTGCAGAGGAGGCACCTCTGGAAAGTGCTGCCCGCTTTGAGAGTAGTCCTCTCTTCTCTGTCAGGCATTTGTTGGAAAGCAGAGGTTTCCCTCCCAGGTAACTCTAAATCTGATAAAGTTTGTGATAAAGACCTGCTATCACAGGAAGCTTGGAGTCCAGAGAGAACAAATTGACAGACCTTATTAATATGTGATGCCTTCCTTCTACAATCAGGTCAGGTTTTTAGGCATAACTATTTACATTGTCAGGAGATCTAAAGGTGAAAATGAAATCACGAAACAAACACCAAAACCACTTTCTGAAAATGTCCTGAAGGAGACTCCATGGTAGCACCAGGTTCCAGATTAGCCACTGCAACCAGTTGTTTTCCTTGTTCCATTATTTTTCAAACTGGTAACTTGTCATCTCCCAGATGACAAATCACTAGATTCTAGAATCACTTAGGAAAAATGTTGCTTTTTCTAATGTCAACTGCAAATGTGATTTTTATTGACCAGAGAAGGTGACGAGATGAGAGGCATACTCAAGTTTTTGAGTACTTGGCTTGGGCTGAGCCCAGATCATTTCTATTTATGTTCCAACTACCCCTAGGCCTAGGCCTGTAAGCTGCTAGCCTCTCTATAATCTGCCTGCTTACCTGGGCCTAGAGTGTTTTCAGCTTCCTGCTCTCTATGCTGGGATTTTGTGTGACCTAAGCTTGCTCAGGTCTTTATATGTTATCACAACTGCTGTGAATTCATATGTGCAGCTGTTCTGTTATATATGGGAGACATCATTCCCTTGGCATCATATACCACCTCTGGTCCTTACAGTCTTTCCACACACCTTTTCCATGAAGATCCATGTGCCTCATGTAGAAGGATATGATATAGATACCCTGTTTAGGGATGAGCATTTCAGTCTCTTGTTCTCTGCATGTTGACTAGTTAAGCATATCTGTGTTAATTGCTATCTACTGCAAGACAAATTGTGTGATGAGACTTGAGAGATGTACTGATCTCTAGGTCTATCAATGCATTATTAGGAGTCACTTTAATACTGTGTCTATTTAGCAGAATAATAGTAGTAGGTGTTCCTCTAGGACCTATGATTGCTTTAACCACTGTTGATGATTACTGTTTGGTGATACTTTTGAACTGGACTGCTGGTATCCTGAAAATGGAGATTGGTATTACCCCCCAAAACTGAACAGGTCAATATTCCCATTGTCTTATTATTCTTTTCTCCCATATCTTTAGTAAAAGTGCCAGGGAAGGGTTCTATCTCATGGAACAGGCCTTAGATCCAATCATAAAGTAGTTGGTTACTCTCATAACATCTGTGCCAGTATTGCATCAACTGGTATGTCTTGTTATGCCAGTCATATTGAACCCTACAATTAGGGTTCACAGTTGGGTGAGAATGATGAGTACTTTTCTCCTCTAGTAGTATCCATAGTACCTTCCAGCATTCTGAAAGCTAGCCACTAGGGATGAAGTTTCTAAGTGAGTACCAGTGTAATTTCTTCCTGTTCTCTGACTCAGTATGAGGTGTTTTCAGCAATAGGATCTTATTATCAGTTCTACAGGATAACTAAGAGCACTGTCAACATCCTATAACATCTGGAAGTTTGTCTGAGCCCATTGGCCAACAACTCAAAAATAGGTAACCCATTCCTGGCACTGGAATTTTTATTTGCCAGCATGTGGTGTCCAGCTGAGGTATTGTCCCTCACTACCCCTTCCCCAGATCACTGTAGGGTAACTCCCTTTGAATTATTTTTATATGTGTGTATATTTTTAGGACTCTTTTACAGTACTATGTTTCCATATGGCTTTTTCAAAAGGCCTTTAGTGTTAGCTATCCCTCCCCATATCCCCTTCTTTACATAGGTCTCCCATCCCTTAACCCATTTAATCCTTCAGTTCCATTATTTTCCTTTCCTTCTTTACATTACTGTATTCTATGTGCCCTACCTTGAAAGACCTCCTTGTTCATGGCTCCCAACTAGTTCACTAATCTCCATTGCTATTCCAAATGCACACATATATCTAAAGATTTGAAGCTAACATTTACATGTGGAAACAGCCGATACTGGTCTTTTTGTGGCTGGATTACCTTGTTCAGAATGATTATTCCCATTTCCATCTACTTACTTGTAAAGTTCATAGTTTCTTCTATTTTATCAAAAATATTTTCTAAGTTTTTAATCTGGGATTCCTTCCTTCCTTCCTTCCTTCCTTCCTTCCTTCCTTCCTTCCTTCCTTCCTTCCCTCCCTCCTTTTCCTCCCTTTACTCCTCTTCCTCCTCCTTCTTTCTTCTCTAGAAAGGGTTCCCTGGCTGTTCAGGATCTCACTCTGTAGACCAGGCTGATATTGAATTCAGAAATTCACCTGCCTCTGCCTTCTATGTTTGAAGGTGTGCATCACCACCACCCAGTGTTTTGATATAGATTTCTTCTCCATCTTCTATGCTTATTATTCATAGATTTGATCTTTTTATAGTGTCCCAAATTCCTGTGTGTGTCATTTCTGTATTTTGTTTGTTTCTTAGCTTCAACTTTTTCTTTTACTAAGTGATCAATTTCCTCCCTTTCTTCTCTACCTTACCTCTGATACCATTAATATTTTCTCTTCCACACGATCTGGTATTTTGGTGAAACTTTCTTTTGAGGTTTGTCCTTTGACTCTATGAGTTTTTAATTTTGAGTTTTATTTTATTTAGGCTTTTATTCAGAGATTTGCTCTTTAGAAGGATGTGCAGAGTGGGTCTGGTGGTCCCTAGGTTCTGGGTCAGAATCCATGATCAGGTGGTGGGTGGGTTACTTGATTGATTGATAGGCAGGTAGACTGGGTTCATGAGTTATTACTAGTGGTTCTAAGTTGGATTCTATGTGCTGTTGGAGAGTCAGTCACTGTTTTCCTTCATATATCACAAGTCCTGTCTTAGCACGTGTATCCATCTCAGCTGACATCACTCTACCAGTCAGCCAGAGTCCACAAAAGTGGCAAAAAACTGCAGCACATCACCAGAAGTTTTTTGGTGTGTTTCTTTCTATGAAGTAACAACAAATGGAGCTCAACTGCAGAATGTAAGGTGAACCGATACATGCATGTCATTAGCACAGAATCTTTCATCACCTGTCCTTTCACATCCTTGATTTAGAACATCCTTTCTCCTATGTTTGCTTCAGCTAAATGTTCCTTTATGACTTTGCCTTAGTCTTTTACCTATGTCCACTTCAGAAAAAGTAGAGGAATTAAATCATTCAATTAAGCTCAATGGCATGTTTGATTAAACAGGAGAGTTATGAACAGCAATACAAGATCTGTAGGACAGTGTGAAAAGATCATAGATAATTTGAGTTCAATCAAATCATAGAATAACCCCCAAATCCAAATATAAGAGGTAGAGAGAGTACCAAATATACAGGATCAGAAAAGGAGCTCCTACGACTATATTAGAATCAGAGTATCAGACACGTAGACTAAGTGGTACTGAACTCTTGAAGACAGAAGGTCCAAATCACACATAATATCAGGCCCAACACAATAACTATTGATTTCACAATGGAAAAATGGAAAGCTGGAAGAGCTTAGAGTAACTATTTCCAGTCCTGGAAGATCACCTTATAGTTATCCATACTACTATACCCAGAAAAACTATCCATCATAGAAATCAAAGTATCAACCTAGAAGCTTCCTCCCTGCTGTCTGGCTTTCATAGTATGGAAGATGCTATGTAGTCTGCTGAGGGAGAAAAGTGATTAACAATCTTCCTCAGTTGTGAATCCTGCAAGCTGCAAATTTGCAAGATGTGGCTATTAGTGAAGTGAGGGCATGAATGTTATAGGGATAATCATGTGCTTTCTGATTGCATTTAAGGCCTACTCCACAGGAGGAGACTCATGCCTAGTAATGGAAACTTGGCCAAGAACTCAGGAAAGTCATAGACCCTATGGGGAAATCTACTGCTACTATTTTGGTAAATAGGCTTGATACCAAAGTGGCTTCTAAATATATGTCTTTCTCTATATAAATGAACATAGCTCTCCATCCTCATGAAAGAAACTTCTTTTTGTAGGAACAATGCAGAGACTCTTAGCTGACCAGAGTGAAGAGAAGGTGGAACAGCAGAGAACTCAGCCCTACATATCACACCTCTGTCCCACATGGCTCAGAGAACATTGTGGAAGAAGAGACAGAAAGATTCTAAGAGCTAAAGGTAGGGACAGACTACCTCAGAACAATTTCTCCTTCACTCATAAACTCTCATTGGTTGTGGCTGCCTACACAAGGTTTGCTTAAGAGTAAGCCTGTCAAAATTACAGCTTAGATTTGGGAGTGGCTTATGAAGTCCCACTCTAAGGGAAGGAGCTTTGGATGTTGATGGCTGCTGGGAGAGAAGAATCAGTTTTCTTCAGGGATGTGGTCCCTGGTAGGTTGTCCATGCTATAATAGAATGCCCCATATCCCTGCACATAAGGACATTATTAATTTTACACAATGTGTTATTGAAATAAAAAAGAGAGATTATGAAGTTGGGGGGAGGACATATGATGGGAGGAGTTAGAAAAGGTTGATATGATCAAAATATATTGTATACTTACAAAACATTTACAGAGCATGAATAAATTAAGATTAGTGCTTTAATATATGCCATGTGGCTGGAATAATGTCTGCTGGACCATGAACACTCAAGTGAGAGTTACTGTTTCTGTCATTTTCCCCGATTATACAGACAATTTTCCTCTTTCTGGAGGCTCTCTTGATACAATTATTTAGGTTTCAAATGTCTTCATTGTATTCTCATTCTGGCTACATTTCTTTGAGATGATGTAATCCCCTTGCACATGTATCTCAGAATTCCTTAAGCATGCATTTATTGCTTATTACCCATGTCTGCAGCCTCTGTTCTTACAACACACTGTCCATTCTTATTTTCTTCTTGCATTCTCAGGGGAATTCCTCGGTGAACATTCTCATGCAGACAACTTTGAATTCTCAGACTGAGACATACTAAGTCTAGCTTCATTTCAGGAACATAAAAAAAGCCCAAAGCATCCTGGGAAGATTTTTATGGCATTCTTAGCTGTGAGAGTGGCTCCACACCCAGTCTTTGTTCCACTGTACAGTGCTGGGTACTAGATGGTATTTTCCCCCATCTCTGGTTGTCAGATGCATCTCAACCCCTCTTGCCAACTAGCACCGTTGCCCTTAAGTTGGTGTCCTGGTTACTCATGGCAACACTTCTGTTATTGGCCTATCTTAATCTCTTCTTTTTCAGCACTCCTGCCTGCCTACCTCACACTTACCTAGCCTGACTCTCCTGCCTCGGGCTTGTTCTCCCCTGTCAACTAGGACCTAGACATTTATAGTATGTATAATGAGCAAACTAATACACATCTGTGTACATGAGACTGCTCTCCCTCTCAGTACTCATCGATGGCTTGGAACTAGGAAGAGGGAAGGAGGGAAGGATCTAGAAGGGTAAGGAATTCAGGACATGTTAACATACTGACACTTCAGTTCTGGGGTGCTTTCCCAGTCCCTGTGTATTAACATAGCAATTATTGGGTGTGAGGATGATTAGGATGTAGGAAAAAAAACCCATCAACAATGATTAATAAATTGCATAAACTAATGGCAGCGAGAAGAATACTCAGTCTGATACTGTGTTATGGAATTTCCGGTTTCAGAAACAGTCTGATACTATTTCCACAGAACCTACAAAACCTGTTTGTTCATCTGACTATCACAGTATGACTTTATTATCAAACTGTATATACCTAAAATGATGAAATATATTTATCATTTCTAAAAATAGTTCTGTTACTGGTTAATCTAGTGTGGACATCTTGTGTAGGAATAGTTTCTCTGTTATTTACTTAATTTTATAAGATCACCTATTCTTGTTTTAAAAGAAACCAGTATTCCTAAGATTCCTACAGTCTAAGTTGCAAGCCTGAAGAAAATGCAGAAGTATATACCGAATGCACTCTGAAATATTGGCATGTGTGTATATACATAATGCACTCTGCAAGACTGACATGTCTAAGTGTATTTTTCAGACTTGACCTTCAACTCCATGATACATACAAATTTCAAAATATTGGCTTTTTTATTCCTGTTCTAATATATAACTATTAACGAAAAGCTGGTCTCATTGTCTCTGGAACTTGACAAATTATCTTGTTATTCCATCCTATTTTGTCCTCCTACCAGGAGCTTGCAACTTTGAAACCTTGCCTCTGATGTATTTGTATTTTTAAAACAAACCCTGAAAGCCTGGCTCCAGCAGTTTTCCTCTGAAAAAGTAAGATTATATATTTTGCAAAGTGTTACAATTTAAAAGAAGTGCATTTTTTCAGATGTGGAATGTTTACATCAATTTGCCACCAGTTTGTATTTGTTTTAAGCAAGTGCTGAGTTTGCCATTGAAAATGGTTGCTTTGCTGGACAGTGTTGGCACATGCCTTTAATCCCAGAACTCAAATGGCAAAGGCGGGTGGATCTCTGAGTTGGGGCCAGCCTGGTGACAGAGTGAGTTCTAGGACAGCCAGGGAAAGTCTGTCTTTAACAACAACAAGAACAACAACAGCAACAACAAAGAAGAAGAAAAAGGAGGAGGAGGAGGAGAAAAAGAAGAAGAAGAAGAAGAAAGAGGAGGAGGAGAAAACTGCTTTAGTTTTAATTATAGAAGGATGTTCAAAATAACTTGTTTTTCTTGTATTGATGATATGAAAATTTTTAATTCATCCTAAATGCCATAGTATTAAATTAGAACATAAATAGATTAGTAGATGTCTTTGAATTACTAATCTGATGTAGATTTTTTTTGTTGTATGATGCTCCAAATATCCAAAACATGAAAGTATTTATATTTTTAAAGTAAAGCTGAGAATTAAAAGGTTAAAAAAAAGTCATTGTCTTGAGGCAGGGAAAATTTGGGGAGTCAAATGTTTGATGAGTATGAAGCTTCGCTCCGGAAAGATGAATAAAGTTCTGGAGTTGGGTCTCAGTGTTGGCTGCGCTGCATTATAAATGCCTTTAATGCCATTAAACTGTACACTTCAAAATGGCTGAAATGGTAGGTTTAAAAAATGAAGAAAGAAGCCGGGCGTGGTGGTGCATGCCTTTAATCCCAGCACCCAGGAGGCAGAGGCAGACGGATTTCTGAGTTCGAGGCCAGCCTGGTCTACAGAGTGAGTTCCAGGACAGCCATGGCTATACAGAGAAACCCTGTCTCAAAAAACAAAAACAAAAATGAAGAAAGAAGTCATTTTTGCTAAATAAAATGATAAAAGAAAAAACTGTAAAGCCTTTCATCTGACTTTTTGTCAATTCATCTTCCAGTGCCTTAGAGGTGACTATAGCTAACATCTTCTTACAGTTTCTTACATATCAAGAGCATATATGTATGAATATATGTTCATTTAATTTGGTACTGGAGATTGACCCAAATGAAGGCCTGTGGATCACAGGTAAATGATCTGCTGCCACTCATACCCCCAGAAGATGCTCACTCAGGGCTCATACCCCCAGAAGATGCTCACTCAGGGCTCATACCCCCAGAAGATGCTCACTCAGGGCTCATACCCCCAGAAGATGCTCACTCAGGGCTCATACCCCCAGAAGATGCTCACTCAGGGCTGTTACACTTCTTGAAATTCATAGTATTTGGCATCTTGCCTTGATTACTCAATATACTTGAACAGATACACATGTATATGCTAAAAGTATTTTTTTTTATATCACTGTCTCCTAAAATGGACATTGGCTTCTCTTACAAGGTAAGATGCTGTTTCAGTTAAAATGAACATACTTTGTTCTTTCTTTTTATGATGTCTAATTTCTTCACTGTCTCTGTAGAATTATTCATTCATTCACAGAATGTTTGATGTGGTTTCACTGTTAGATAGATGATAATCCTGGAGAATCCTAAGTAAACAACTGTCTTCTGGTACAACATGGAGTTTGATAGCAAGGACAGCATGTCAGGTCCAAAGGAAACTCCATTCCCTCAAATCCTGGCAGCTAAACAAAATCCAGCATTCCTTAGGAACTTGGGAAGCTGTTTTCTCCTTTCCCCAAAGGAGTCATTTCCCTTATCACTTTTGTCAGAGGGACAAAGGGCTACCTGTGCTAGCTACTAGCATACCAAAGTATACCTGATAGACTCTTGTAAGCCCTTGCCAACCCTGGCTCTTAGCTCTTCTCCTACCTGAAACTCCCTGCAGCTCATGGGTTTCCCTCCTCCAAGTTACTCATTCTCCTCGAAGCCCTGTTATCTCCCCCGTGCTTCCTCTTTTGCCCCCACTCTCCCTGTCTTCCTCTCTCTGCATCCCACCCCCATCTCTCTGCTCAGTTCCTGCCTTTCTCCTGGCCAAGTTCAGAATGCTGACCATGTTCAGCCTACCACTTTCCCTCTCTGCTCTAGATCTTTCCAGAGCTCTGAGGCTGTTCTCTCTTTTTATGTACAAGAAAAACCTTCCCCTTAACCATACCAAGAAGTGCTCCTGTTGTCATTTTATATAGGACAGAGTATTGATTCAAGGGTACTTTGAGCATATAAAGTATCTGTTAAATTAGGAAAAGAGAAATATTTGGCTGTAAGCCTGCGTTAGGGAATACGCTGTAGGCTGGCAACTCTACACAGTGATAGCTGTCAGTCTTCATCCTATTCCCTGGACTCTTTGATCTCTAAGATCTCCTTTTGTAGCCCTTTCCTCTTGATGTTCATTATTCTACTTCCCGCTCCTGTTGCTAAGTCTCTTACTCCCTTCAAGAAGCCCCTGCCACAGGGCCTTCACCTCAGACTGCCCTAAGAGATGCAAAGTCATTCCTGTTACAGAGAGGCATGTACTAAAGGTGCCCTTGCTCTTGAAACCAGATTCCTATTCTCTCCTACCCACACTGTAACATAGATGCATCTCCCTGTTCAAGCCCATGGGAACTAGCTGTGTTCTAGGCCATCATTAGCTTTGTAGTTGACCTTAGTGTCAGCATACCCAGCCACTGTTTGTGACCATCGCTTCTCCAGGAAAACGTGCTTCAAGTTTTGAAAATTGACTCGTCAGATAACTTTTGAAATACAGCCCTTTTATAAGTTGCAAACAGCTAATTCCACCCCCCTCAAATATATCCTTTCTGTTTTTCTCACAAAATCTATAAAATGGGTATTTTAATGATATTCATGTTTTATAGATGAGGAATCTGAGGCATATATATTGAATGACTTCTATATGGTCACACACACACAAAAATAGTGGTTGAATCAGTAAATTCATTTTTGAGTCAGTAGTCAGTTAGTTACATACAATGTAATCCATAGTTGAAGCGATTATTTTGTGTGCACACCCTGAGCCTCACTTTGTTCAAATGTTGTAATTTGTATTTGGTAGTAGTTAGAATTGTTATGGAGAGGAGGAAGTAGATAGGACCCAAATAAATGGCTTTGCTTTCCCTCTCTCCACTTCTCTTAACTATTTGCTATTGCTGGTGTACTGCAAACGTACTGCCTTTGTGTTGCACTTCCAACTAGATCTGCCCACTTGGACAGCACCAAAGCTACAGGGAAGATAGTATTGGGAGGTGTACTGGCTACTTTTGTGTCAACTTGACACAGCTGGGATTATCACAGAGAAAGGAGCTTCAGTTGGGGAAGTACCTCCATGAGATCTAGCTGTGGGGTATTTTCTCAATTAGTAATCAAGGGGGAAAGGCCCCTTGTGGGTGGGACCATCTCTGGGCTGGCAGTCTTGGGTTCTATAAGAGAGCAGGCTGAGCAAGCTAGGGGAAGCAAGCCAGTAAAGAACGTGCCTCCATGGCCTCTACATCAGCTCCTGCTTCTTGACCTGCTTGAGTTCGAGTCCTGGCTTCCTTCAGTGATGAACAGCAATGTGGAAGTGTAAGCTGAATAAATCCTTTCCTCCCCAACTTGCTTCTTGGTCATGATGTTTGTGCAGGAATAGAAACCCTGACTAAGACAGGAGGAAAACCAAACTGGGAAAATTCACAATGGGGAATATTAAAAACAAAACCATGAGCCAGGCTATGGTGGTGCACGCCTTTGATCCCAGGACTCAGGAGGCAGAGTCAGGTAGATCTCTGAGTTTGAGACCAGCCTGGTCTACCGAGTGAGTTCCAGGAAAGCCAAGGCTACATAGTGAAACCCCATCTCGAAAACCAATCAAACAAACAAAACATAATAAAATTTATTCTAAAGAGCGAAAATCAAGAGCTGAAGAGGAGCCTCTGCAATTAAGAATACTTGTTGCCCTTGTAGAAGACCGAGTTCAGATACCAGCACACAGTGAGTCACAAACTATCTGTAACTCTAGTTCTAGGGTATCCAGGTCCTCTTCTGGATCTCTGAGAACCAGGTACCCATACACACATGTGGTGCACAGGCAAAACATTATGGATAAAATAAAAACAGATAAAATCCAACAAACCCGGGGCTGGAGAGATGGCTTAGTGGTAGATGAGGGCTTGCGAATAGGAGTTGGTTTGGTGTGGTTTTATTTTAGTTTTGTGAGGTAGGGTTTCCCTCTGTAACCCAGCTGCTCTCCAGTTTCCCTGTGTAGCCCAGGCTGCATTCAAAGCTCTGCTTATCCCCCTGCCTCAAGTATGAACCGCAGCACCATCACGCCTGGCAGGACTCTGTGAGGTTTGGAGTTTAGGGCTGTCAGGTGTGCTACCTTAGCTTGTAACCTTTTCAAGACCCCAGTCCATCTCTTTGACTCCCCTCTGTCATTTTGAAAGCAAAGCAAAAGGAACTTTAAAAGGCTTCATTGGTAAATTTGTGGTTGTGGTAACTCTTGTTATTGAAACATTAGGGACTTACAGATTATATAACTTAATTTTCTACTTTATATCTCAATAGGTTGAGAGTTGATACATTCTATTCTGACTTTGGATCAAATATTATTTTTGACTAAATTGTGTTTTTTTTTTTCACAATCCATGTGTTTAAATCTTAACCCCCTGTTCTAAGAATGTGATTTTAGTTGGGGACAGCATCTTTTAAGAGCTAAGTTAACATTCAGTCCTCAGGGCAGCTCCTAACACAATACAGCTGATGTCGTTATAAGAAAAGGAGATTTGGAGAGAGACACAGACCAAAGCTTGTGGGAGAAGGAGTAGGGGAGAAGGCGGCAGTGCTATAGACCAGGTTCCGGTGGAAGGACTCAGCCTTGCAGACATCTTGATCTTGGAATTATAGATTCAGAATCCAGAAAGTAAGTCTCTATGGTGTCACCTCTATACAGAAGTCCTAACTACTACACTGCTGATAAGCAAACTGTCAGAGTTGGAGAAAAATGAATTAGGACATAAGCTTAAAGGGCTGAAGTTGAACAGATAGAAAGAGATGTAATAATGCCCCTAAAAACAACAAACTCAGTAGATTTATAGCTTTAAAACCAAAATCGCCATCAGAGGAATTGGCTGATGGCCATTTTTTGAGTTTGATATACCAATGTTCTGAAGGACAGGAAACAACAAGGTGAGATAACTCATTTTTAACTCGAGTTGGAATTTAAATTTTGTAAATTGCCCTTCTGTGAAATCCTCCGTTTCAGTCTCTGGGGGATGAGGTTTTTACGTAGAGCATCCTGGGGAACCTTCTTCCTATTCACTGTTGCATACCTGAAATATCACAAGGAAAATGAAGCTGTAGGTAAAACTGCATCGTGCAAGCATGATTTTTTTTTCTTTGTTAACCCAAGAAATTACAGAATAAATGTTGTGTGGCCTTGGGCACGGCTGCCGGTACTTTATTAAGCAAAGATGAAAGGAATTTCTGGAAGAGGGTGGACTTGGGAACCTTACAGGGTGTGGAGAGAGCAGAATTTGAGGTCAAGGAGATGTTCTGCTTAGAGCACAAAGTGGCATATAAAACAGTCCCCAACTCCCAGCTACAGGAGGGTAACCGTGAAGATTTAAAGGGAAATAGGAACATTTTACTGGATTATTGAAGGGTTCTGCTGGTGCTGTTTTTAAAACTGCTCTCCTAAACACTAGCTTTCCCGCTCATTGGTTTGGCTCATATTCAGATGCAGCTGGTTGGATCCTAGGCTTCAGAAGCAGTATGCCTGTGTTGGAATCTGAACTTGGTGCCAGTTCTGTGGGGTTTATGTGGGGGATCTTGTGCATTTGGAAGAGGAGACATCAGTTGGGAAAATGCCTCATCAGATTGGCCTTTAGGCAAGTTTATGGGGCAATTTCTTGATTAATGGCTGAATGTGGGAGGGCTCATTCCTTTGTTTGCAGCTACCTTGGCCAGGTGGTCCTAGATGCTAACTAAAAGCAAGCCTGAGAGCAAACCAATATCCAGCATCCGTCCATGGTCTTTGCATGGTCCCGTCTTCGGGTTCTTGACTGGGTTTCCCTTAATGATGGGCTATATAGGCTGTAAGATGAGATAATCACTTTTCTACCCTGAGTTGGTTTTGTTCATGGTCTTTATCACTGCAATAAAAGGCAAACTAGAAGAAACCTGCAAATCCTTAGTTTCACTGTCTGTAAAATGGGAATACTAACATAGTATGCTTACTCACCCTCCTCTTTAATTCTTGGTTTTATTTTTCTTTTACTTTTCATCTAAGAATGTGCTGTGGGCTCTGGAGGGGGCTCAGTGTTAGGCAAATCTACCTGCCTCTAAGCCTGATGACTCGAGTTCGATTCTGGGGACTCTCACGGTGGAAGAAGAGAACTGACTCCTGAAAGATGTATTCTGACCTCCTCCACGTGTGTGACGTACCATGCTCATGCCCTCACAATAAGTACATACATGTACAAATAAGTATGTTGAGAATTGGCTGGGTGAGAAAGGTGCGGAGAACACAGTTTAGCAAACCTCCTCTTTGGCCCTTCCTTGACTTCCTGTGGCTGAGCTCCAGCCACATCTCTGCCATCCAGGTTTAGAGTACCCTAGCAGCTCTGTTCATCTCTGGGTACCACTGTTCCCTATTAGGACCTCATCCAAGACTCACAGTCATTATAACCTATTTAGGCTCCACCTCACTGCTCCCAGGGCCCTATGTTCCCTGCCAGATCCTTCCACTTTGGCCTCTTCAGATGTTCTAGGACTTAACACTGACTCCTGCTCCTCTGTGTCAAGACTTGGCTTCTCTCCATTTGAGAACAGAGTGGCTCCAGGGCAGTTGCTGCCAGTGGCTTCTGAGATTGCTATTAAGACAAGGGACAGGCACACCTGAGAGATGCAAATGTCTTTAATAAATAGGACTACTAAAATACAGTGTCATTTTGACCTGATCCAATACCCCACCCCATTTCTGTGCCTGTATTACATCACCCTACTTTGCACTGTAATAGAGACGCAAGGCATTACAGAGGACACTGGGCAGGTTGTCTGTCCTTCTTGTCCTTGAGTAGTCTAACTATCAGTGACTACTGTTTAGGGACTCAGTGTCTTGCAACTTGAAATGAACGAGAGCTCCCCACATTTCAGCCATTTCTTTGTTCAGGATTCTCGAAGCCAGTGGTCAGTATCATTTGACTGAAGTGAACAAGGTGTTCATTCTGAGAGGAAGGCTTCCTTCTAGGTGTGACAAATCTTGAGAGTCCCAATCTCTATGAAACTGAACACACTTAGAAGCAAGGACCTGAGTTATCTGTCCTGGCTGCCTTCCTGAGTTTCCTCTCCATGACTGTATCTTCTATTAGAGGTATCGATGACTGCAGTTTTTATTATGGTTGCTTAATAAAGATTGGTCATAGAGTTTTGAAGATGTCAAAGATTTTCTAGATGCGGATACATTAGATACAGACAGTTGATTTTTGTTGATAAATGGATATATCTTTGTATAGTATAACAAAGAAAATAACCCAGTCCCCCATTTGTCCATTTGTCAAATCTATTGTGGTTTTTTTCTTTTTTTTTTTTTTNGAGGTGCATGGGGGGGTGACTGGGAGGATGAGGTGCATGGGGGGGTGACTGGGATGCTGGCTCAGGCTGGCATCCTTTTGCTTCGCTTCCCAACCCGGAGCCTCAGTGACCTGGGTGGTGGCAAAGCCTTGGAAAAAGCACTGCTGTCCCTGGTGCTTTCAGGTCCACATTCTTAATATTATGCCAGTTTACCTGTTGCCATTTGGCTCAGTGTTTCACTATCTTACTATGTGTTAATAGTTAGATATTTTTTCTCTTAATCAATAAAAGTGAATTAATTTAATTTATAACAGAGATATGATGTTTAAATGACCAGGGTCTGGCACACAATTGATGTTCAAGAAGTATTACTTTTGTTTTGTTTTGTTTTTTACCTATTCACTTTATATCCTGTTCACTGCCCTCTCTTGGTCACCCCCCTTCCACAACCCCTCTCCCATGCCCTCTACTCTTCTTCTCTGAGTGGGTGGGGGCCTCCTGGGGTCTCCCCCACTGTGGCAAATTAAATTTTTGTAAGGCTAGGTTCATCTGCTCCCACTGAGGCCAAACAAGGCAGCCCAGCTAGAAGAGATATTCTAGAAGTACTTTTAAAAAAGAGGTTCAGAAGCCGGGCAGTGGTGGCGCACCCCTTTAATCCCAGCACTTGGGAGGCAGAGGCAGGTGGATTTCTGAGTTTGAGGCCAGCCTGGCCTACAAAGTGAGTTCCAGGACAGCCAGGGCTATACAGAGAAACCCTGTCTCGAAAAAAAAAAAGTTCAGAAAAAGTGGAGATAAGGAGATGAGAAAGAATTTAGAGTTAATTAACTTCATAAAGATATAAATATTTGCCCCTCTCTTAATAACCTTTATTAGAAATAAAACAACAAGGAGACAAAGGGAAACAACACAGCAGGTCCCACTGGTCCCATCCCGATGACACTGAAGCATCTCATGCCGGTAACTTCTATGTGCTACTTCCTTCTCAGTCCTTCTGTTCACTCTTTCCTGCTCTTCCTTGTTCTCATTACTGTCAGTGCTCTGTCCCCTTAGATTTCAAAGATCACAGCAATAATGACCTGACTTTGGTTGGCATCAAGCAGATTTAGGTCTCAACATTGACTATAAGTCTTACCTGGGTGAAATTGATCAAATGCTTCAAATTTCTGCTTCTTCATCTATGAAGTGGCCATAATAATAGTTTTTGTTCTGTGGGACTTTGTATAATATAGGTAAAAGAGATTATGCTTTGCTTAATATTAACAATCTCTGTATTCTTTTTATCTCTTTTTAAGAATGATGAACTGCCCCCGCCATCTTCCCTCTGAGCCCAGCGGACGCAGCTAGGGCTATTCCTGTGCTCCCCACACCCCAGGACTTTAAGATCACATCAGCACGAGTGGAGTGCAGTGGTGGTTTTGGGAGCAGTGGGGGTGCTGGTGCCTGCAGGGGCAGGAACTGAGGAACTCCACCCAACCGGAGGCCAGGCCTCTCCCAGCCAGGAACACCCCGCCATCTTCCCTCTGAGCCCAGGGAACTCAGCTAGGGCCGTTCTTGTGCTCTCCATTCCCCAGGATTTTAGGATCACCCAGGGGATACGGAACCTTGGGATCACCTCGGGATTACAGAAAAGAGGCATCCTGCTGGGAGAGTTCTGACCATAGAACTCAGGAAGTGGATCAGAGCTCCAGTCTGCTGGACACCGGACTTGTAAGAGAAAAGCTTGCCTGCAGAGAGTGCCTCTGATCATTGGACCTCCACGGAGAGTTGATCTACCAGAAGTGCTATCAGAGGCTAACAGAATCACAGGAGGATCAAGCTCAAACCAGTGACATCTTGGACATTAACATCAGAAATCTTCAGATGGTGAAAGGCAAACATAAGAATCTCACTAACAGAAACCAAGAACAATGGGCATCATCAGATCCCAGTACGCCCACTGCAATAAGTCCTGGATACCCCAACATGCCTGAAAAGCATGATGCAGATTTTAAATCATATCTCATCATGATGGTAGAAAATTATAAGAAGGACATTAATAACACACTTAAAGAAATACAGGAGAACAACGCTAAATAGACAGAAGTCCTTGAAGAAGAAAAACTAAAATTCTTCAAGGAACTACAGCAGAAAACTGCTAAACAGGTAGAAGCCATCAAAGAGGAAATACAAAAAAACCCTCAAGGAATCACAAAAGAACACTGCTAAACAAGTAGAAGCCCTTAAAGAGCTACAGGCAAACACTGCTAAACAGAAGAAACACACAAATCCCTTAAAGATCTACAGGAAAACACAACCAAACAGGTGATGGAATTGAAGAAAACCATTCAAGATCTAAAAATGGAAGTAGAAACAATGAAGAAAACCCAAAGAGAGACAACTCTGGATATAGAAACCCTAGGAAAGAAATCAGGAACCATAGATGTGAGCATCAGCAACAGAATACAAGAGATGGAAGAGAGAATCTGAGGTGCAGAAGATTCCATAGAGATCATGGACACAACAATCAAAGAAAACGCAAAATGCAAAAAGATCCTAACTCAAAACATCCAAGAAATCCAGGACACAATGAGAAGACCAAACCTAAGGATAATAGGAATAGATGAGAATGAAGATTTTCTACTTAAAGGGCCAGCAAATATCTTCAACAAAATCATAGAAGAAAACTTCCCATACCTAAAGAAAGAGATGCCCATGAACATACAGAAGCCTACAGAACTCCAAACAGACTGGACCAGAAAAGAAATTCCTCTCGACACATAATAATCAGAACAACAAATGCACTAAATAAAGACATAATATTGAAAGTAGTAAGGGAAAAAGGTCAAGTAACATATAAAGGCAGACCTATTAGAATCACTCCAGATTTCTCACCAGAGACTATGAAAGCCAGAAGATCCTGGACAGATGTTATACAGACACTAAGAGAACACAAATGTCAGCCCAGGCTACTATACCGAGCAAAACTGTCAGTTACCATAGATGGAGAAACCAAAGTTTTCCATGACAAAACTAAATTCACACAATATCTTTCCATGAATCCAGCCCTTCAAAGGATAATAACGGGAAAACACCAACTCAAAGAAGGAAACTGCACCCTAGAAAAAATAAGAAAGTAATCCTTTAACAAAACTAAAAGAAGACAGCCACAAGAACAGACTGCCATCTTTAACATCAAAAATGACAGGAAGTAACTAACTTTTCTTTGATTTCTCTTAACATCAATGGACTCAATTCCCCAATAAAAAGACATAGACTAACAGACTGGCTACATAAACAAGACCCAACATTTTGCTGCTTACAGGAAACCCACCTCAGAGACAAAGACAGACACTACCTCAGAGTAAAAGGCTGAAAAAAAATTTTCCAAGCAAATTGCTCGAAGAAACAAGCAGGAGTAGCCATTCTAATATCGAATAAAATTGACTTCCAACCCAAAGTTATCAAAAAAGACAAGGAGGGGCACTTCATACTCATTAAATGTAAAATCCACGAAAATGAACTCTCAATTCTAAATATCTATGCACCAAATGTAAGGGCAGCCACATACATTAAAGAAACTTTAGTAAAGCTCAAAGCACACATTGCACCTCACACAATAATAGTGGGAGACTTCAACACCCCACTCTCACCAATGGACAGATCCTGGAAACAGAAACTAAACAGAGACACATGGACACTAACAGAAGTTATGAAACAAATGGATTTACCAGATATCTATAGAACATTTTATCCTAAAACAAAAGGATATACTTTCTTCTCAGCACCTCATGGTACCTGCTCCAAAATTGACCATATAATTGGTCACAAAGCAAGCCTTAACAGATACAAAAATATTGAAATTATCCCATGCATCCTAACAGATCACCACGGACTAAGGCTGATCTTCAATAACAGCATAAATAATAGAAAGCCAACATTCACGTGGAAACTGAACAACACTCTACTCAATGATACCTTGGTCAAGGAAGAAATAAAGAAAGAAATTAAAGACTTTTTAGCATTTAATGAAAATGAAGCCACAACGTACCCAAACTTATGGGACACAATGGAAGCTGTCCTAAGAGGAAAACTCATAGCCCTGAGTGCCTCTAAAAAGAAACTAGAGAGAGCATATACTAGCATTCTGACAGCACACCTAGAAACTCTAGAACTAAAGGAAGCAAATTCACCCCAGAGGAGTAGACGGCAGGAAATAATCAAACTCAGAACTGAAATCAACCAAGTGGAAACTAAAAGAACTATTCAAAGAATTAACCAAACCAGGAGCTGGTTCTTTAAGAAAATCAACATGATAGATAAACCCTTAGCCAGACTAACTAGAGGGCAGAGGGACAGTATCCGAATTAACAAAATCAGAAATGAAAAAGGAGACCTAACAACTGATCCTGAGGAAATCCAAAACATCATCAGATCCTACTACAAAAGCCTATACTCAACAAAACTGGAAAACCTGGATGAAATGGATCACTTCCTAAACAGATACCAGGTACCAAAGTTAAACCAGGATCAGATTAACAATCTTAACAGTCCCATTTCCCCTAAAGAAATAGAAGCAGTCATTAATAGTCTCCCAACCAAAAAAAAACCCAGGACCAGATGGGTTTAGTGCAGAGTTCTATCAGACCTTCAAAGAAGACCTAATTCCAACTCTCCTCAAGCTATTCCACAAAATAGAGACGGAAGGTACTCTATCTAATTCGTTCTACAAAGCCACAATTACTCTGATACCTAAACCACACAAAGACCCAACAAAGAAAGAGAACTTTAGACCAATATCCCTTATGAATATTGATGCAAAAATACTCAATAAAATCCTCGCAAACCAAATCCAAGAACACATCAAAACGATCATCCATCATGACCAAGTGGGCTTCATCCCAGGGATGCAGGGATGGTTTAATATACGGAAATCCATCAATGTAATCCACTCTATAAACAAACTCAAAGACAAAAACCACATGATCATCTCCTTAGATGCTGAGAAAGCATTTGACAAAATCCAGCACCCATTCATGATAAAAGTCATGGAAAGATCAGGGATTCAAGGCCCATACCTAAACATAATAAAAGCAATATACAACAAACCAGTAGCCAACATCAAAGTAAATGGAGAGAAGCTGGTAGCAATCCCACTAAAATCAGGGACTAGACAAGGCTACCCACTTTCTCCCTACCTATTCAATATAGTACTTGAAGTCCTAGCCAGAGCAATTCAACAATGAAAGGAGATCAAGGGGATACAAATTGGAAAGGAAGAAGTCAAAATATCCCTATTTGCAGATGATATGATAGTATGTATAAGTGACCCTAAAGATTCCACCAGAGAACTCCTAAACCTGATAAACAGCTTCAGCGCAGTAGCTGGATATAAAATTAACTCAAACAAATCAGTGGCCTTTCTCTACACAAAAGATAAACAGGATGAAAAAGAAATTAGGGAAACAACACCCTTCACAATAGTCACAAATAATTGGTGTGACTTTAACAAAGGAAGTGAAAGATCTGTATTACAAGAGCTTCAAGTCTCTGAAGAAAGAAATTGAAGAAGATATCAGAAGATGGAAATATCTCTCATGCTCATGGATTGGCAGGATTAATATAGTCAAAATGGCCATCCTGCCAAAAGCCATCTACAGATTCAACACAATCCCCATCAAAATTCCAACTCAATTCTTCACTGAGACAGAAAGGGCAATTTCCAAATTCATCTGGAATAATAAAAAACCTAGGATAGCAAAAACTATCCTCAACAATAAAAGAACCTCTGGTGGAATCACCATGCCTGACCTCAAGCTCTACTACAGAGCACTTGTGATAAAAACTGCATAGTACTGGTATAACAACAGACAGGTAGACCAATGGAATAGAATTGAAGACCCAGAAATGAACCCACACACCTTTGGTCACCTTATCTTTGACAAGGGAGCTAAAACTATCCAGTGGAAAAAAGACAGCATTTTCAACAAATGGTGCTGGCACAACTGGCAGTCAACATGTAGAAGAATGCGAATTGATCCATTCTTATCTCCTTGTACAAAGCTCAAGTCTAAGTGGTTCAAAGACCTCCACATTAAACCAGAGACACTGAAATTCATAGAGGAGAAAGTGGGGAAAACCCTTGAAGATATGGGTACAGGGGTAAAATTCCTAAACAGAACACCAATGGCCTGTGCTGTAAGATCACAAATCGACAGATGGGACCTTATAAAATTGCAAAGCTTCTGTAAAGCAAAAGATACTGTCAACAGGACAAAAAGGCCACCAATGGATTGGGAAAGAATTTTTACCAATCCTAAATCTGATACGAGGCTAATATCCAATATTTACAAAGAGCTCAAGAAGCTGAAGTGCAGAAATTCAAATAACCCCATTAAAAATGGCGTACAGAGCTAAACATAGAATTCTCAACTGAAGAATGCCAAAGGGCTGAGAAGCACCTTAAAAAATGTTCGAAATTCTTAATCATCAGAGAAATGCAAATTAAAACAACCCTGAGATTCCACCTCACACCAGTCAGAATGGCTAAGATAAAAAATTCAGGTGATGGCAGATGCTGGCGAGGATGTGGAGAAAGAGGAACACTCCTTCATTGCTGGTGGGATTGCAAGCTGGTACAACCACTCTGGAAATCAATCTGGCGGTTTCTCAGAAAACTGGACATAGTACTAGGTTTTTTAGGTCGTTATGAAGATGACCTGTATATGGGTCTTCTATAAGGTTGACCATTGTTCCTGTGTACGAGGTGATACAAGTATCGTCGGAATAAATAATATCGGTCTTCGACCTTTCTTGGGTCTACAGGGAGTTGTCTCCTTACCTATGTCTTTTACACCATGTAAATGTGTTACCTCATGATGAATCGATAATGAAACAATGAATTTATGAAATTCTTGAGCAAATGGATGTATCTGGAGGATATCATCCTGATTGAGGTAACCCAATCTCAAAAGAAGTCACTTAATATGTACTCACTGTTAAGCGGATATTAGCCCAGGAACCTAGAATACCCAAGATACAATTTCCAAAACACAAGAAAATCAAGAAAGTCCAACGTGTGGATACTTCATACCTCCCTAGAATAGGGATTAATATATACATGGAAAGAAGTACAGAGACAAAGTGTGGAACTAAAATGAAAGGATGGACCATCCAGAGAGTGCCCCACCCAGGTGGTCCATCATATAATCAGCCACCAAATGCAGACACTACTGCATACGCCAGCAGGATATTGCTGAAAGGACCCTGATATAGCTTTCTCCTGTGAGGCTTTGACAGTCCCTGACAAATACAGAAGTGGATGCTAATAATCATCTATAGGGCAGAACATGTGGTCCCCAATGTAGGGGCTAGAGAGAGAACCCAAGACTTGTAGGGGTCTGCAACCCTATAGATGGAACAACAATATGAACTAATCAGAATCCCCAGAGCTCAGATCTCTAGCAGCATATGTATTAGAAGTTGGCCTTGTTGGCCATTACTGGGGAAGAAAGGCCCTAGGTCTAGCAATGTTTCTAAGCCCCAGTACAGGGGAATGCCAGGACCAAGTAGTGGGAGTGGGTGGGTAGGGGAGCAGGGTGGGGGAAGGGTATAGGGGACTTTTGGGATAGCACTTGTAATGTAAATGAAGAAATTATCTAATAAATAAGTCATTAAAAAAAGAATGATGAACTGTGAATATCTATACACACTAGACCATTTTCTTTTTTTCTGTTAATTTATTTATTTATTCATGTAAAATGAATATTATATCCAGATTACAGCCCCTCTCTCCTCCTGGTTCCCTTCACACTTGGCCCTTTCCCCATCCTTCCTGGGTATTACTCAATCCTAGAACATCAAGCCACTGAAGGACTAGTGTGTCCTCTCCCACTGAGGCAAGGTGGTCCACTTAAGGGAATGGAATCTACAAGCAGGCAACAGATTCGGGGACAGCCCTTGCTTCAGCTGTTGGGGGGCTTGCATGAAGACCAAGCTGAACATCTACTAGATATCTGTGTATGTTGGGGATGGCCTAACTCCAGTCCATGCTTGCACTTTGATTGGTAGTTCAGTCTCTAGGAACTCCCAAGGGTCCAGGTTGGTATACTCTGTTGGTCTTCTTGTGGAGACCTTATTCCCTTCATGTCCCAACTCTTCCACAAAACTCTCTGAACTCCAATCTATGTCTAATGTTTGGCTGTGGGTCTCTGTATCTGTTTCTATCAGCTGCTGGGTGGAGGTTCTCAGAGGACAGTTATGCTAGACTCCTGTCTGCAAACATAAAAGATTATCATTAATGGTGTCAGGGGTTGGTTCTTGCCATGGGGTGTGTCTCAAGTTGGGCCAATTATTGGTTGGCCATCTCTGCTGTATCTATGTTGTTGCATATCTTGTAGACAGGACACATTTTGGGTCGAAGGTTTAATGGGTAGGTTGGTGTCCTTATTTCTTCACTGGGCCCTGCCTAGCTACAGGAGGTGGCCACTTAAGGCTCCATATCCCTCGCTGCTAGGAGTCTCAGCTAGAGTTATCCCCATAGACTTTCTGGGGCCTCCCTCTTTCGCAGCTCTCTTGGTATATCCTAGAGATGCCCCCCACCCCTGTCCACCACTAGTTTCTGTTCTGTCCCTGATTCCTCCCAACCCATTCCTCTTCTTGTACCCTCTCTCATCCAGTTCTCTCCTTCCACCAACCTCCTTTGTTATTTCCCCTTCTGAGTGAGATTCAAGCATTCTCCCTTGGGCACCCCTTGCTATTTAGTTTCTTTGGATCTGTGGAGTGTATCACGGATATCCTGTACTTTATGGCTGATGTCTACTTATCAGTGAGTACATGCCATACATGTCCTTTCGGTTACCTCACTCAGGATATTTTCTAGTTCCACCCATTTGCCTGCAAATTTCATAATGTCCTTGTTTTTAATAGCTAAGTAGTATTCCATTTTGTAAATGAACCACATTTCTGTATCTATTCTTCAGTTGAGGGACATCTGGGGTATTTCCAGTTTCTGCCTATTACAAATAAAGCAGCTACGAACATAGTTGAGCACATGTCCTTGTGGTATTGTGGGGCATCTTTTGGGTATATGCCCAGAAGTAGTATAGCTGGGTCTTCAGGTAGAACTACTCCTAATTTTCTGAGAACCCACCAAATTGATTTGCAGAGTGGTTGTACCAGTTTGCACTTCCACCAGCAATGGAGGAGTGTTCCTCTTGCTTTACATCCTTGCAAGCATGTGCCACTTCTTGAGTTTTTTAATCTTACCCATTCTGATGGGTATAAAGTGGAATCTCAAAGTGGTTTTCATTTGTATTTCCATGATGACTAAGGATGTCAAACTCTTTCTTTCTTTCTTTCTTTCTTTCTTTCTTTCTTTCTTTCTTTCTTTCTTTCTTTCTTTGTCAAACACTTTAAGTGTTTCTCAGCCATTAGAGATTCCTCTATTGAGAATTCTGTTTTTAGCTTTGTACCCCATTTTTAAATTGGGTTATTTGGATTATTGATGTCTAACTTCTTGAGTTCTTTATATATTTGGATATAAGTCTTCTGTCAGATGTAGGGTTAGTGACAATCTTTCCTGAGTCGGTAGGCTGCTGTTTTGTCCTATTGAAACTGTCCTTTGCCTTACAGAAGCCTCTCAGT
>CACVCL010022719.1:0-33832 GCA_902729485.2 Mus minutoides
TCTCATGGCTGGTCATTGCAGTGTCACTACTGTAACTTTAGGGATGTCTCAGGGCTGGTCATTGCAGTGTCACTACTGTAACTTTAGGGATGTCTCATGGCTGGTCATTGCAGTGTCACTACTGTAACTTTAGGGATGTCTCATGGCTGGTCATTGCAGTGTCACTACTGTAACTTTAGGGATGTCTCATGGCTGGTCATTGCAGTGTCACTACTGTAACTTTAGGGATGTCTCATGGCTGGTCATTGCAGTGTGTTTTAAGTATCACAGAATGGTGGGACTTTTGATTGCTTTCGTTTGCAAGCTTGCATAACACCTGATATTATGGAAGCTAGTTCTCAGGAAGAAGGCTTTTGTGTCAGATCCAGCTAGATTCATCTGAATCTTGTGTCTAAAGTGCATGGTGTCCTCAGCAGTAGAGAACTAATCTCAGCTTGTGGGAGACAATCAAGGACAACAGCAGTAGTCTGGCTTGTTTCAGTAGTTGTTTGAATTGCCCAGACCAACAAATAGAGACTATGTTTCTAATGTATAGAATTAGAGAGTTTAATAGATAATCTATGGTTCATGGGAGGGGACATTATTACCCCAAGAGGCATGACATTATTATATGTATTATGTTTGTGTAAATATAAAATACTATAATTCCCTATGACTTTTTCAAGCACCCCCAGCATTGTTTATCCTTCCCCTTCTGAAATATTAAATCTTCTATTCTCCTTTTCTTATAATATTTTCTAGGTATAACTTAAAATTATCTTTAAGTCCTATGTTTATGTGGACACAGCTTCATAACTGAATCTGTATACATTATAATAAATGGGGTTTTTAAAGGATGTACTAACAATGGGAAATGGATACTGATCGAAGAAATTAATCATAAACCCAATTTTCTTCATGAAGCTTTAAGAATGTCTAAATAGATGGAAAAAAGAGTGTACTGTCTTAATGTTTAAATCAAAAGTAAAAGGCAGAATAGGGGCTGGCGACTGGAGACATTTTGCACACGATGGGCAAAGCAGCTGAACAAACAGGTGGGAAATCTGTTTTATAAAACTCACCTTACAGAATTTCACCCAATAAAATACATAGGCACACAGTATTAATTTTTCTAAGTCTATGCATCATCACAAAAGGCCCTTTTAATCATATTCTGAGGGCACATTTGGTTCCATTTGGACACAACTTATGAACACTAAATTTTTTATTTGAATTCCACCTCTTGACAAAGTGGGCAAGAATCCAAGCAAGCTGACATGGTTAACTATTGGTTTAATTCATGTAGCCTGGAGTTCTAATACAAACAACTCAAATTCACCATAATGCTACAAATCATGAAATTGTAGCCCTCCTCAATAGAATTACATGTACTTTAAAAAAATCTTCACAAATAAATATATTTGATCACAGGTCAAAGGAAATAGATGTTCTAAGATCACAATGAGAAACTGAGATTTTATTTTCATGGTAATAAACTAATGAACCAGGAGTTAACCAAGTTCTGGTTTTCCAAACTGAATTTTATAAGATTATTGCAACAAATCTGAGTTTTATCATTATTCCTAGCTCAGGTTTGGCCAGAAATGAAGATGTACAGAGCAAAACCATTTCACCTTTTTCCTCATGATTTTGAGAGTGTCTGTGAATGGAATTAGACAAAAATGCTTTGCTTTCATAGTCTGGAAATATAGTATGTTCTTACATTAACCAACACAAGTGAGTTATTATAACATTTAGGCCATCCACCATATATCACTCTTATTTCCAATAGCATGATAATTTTCCTTTATGAGGTATTTTGGTTGCCTAACACCAAATACTAGCAGGAAAATACTTGCACTCTTAATTTATTTCATTCTATATTCTATGGCACACAGGTGTTTCTGGTCTGGTTATCTATTGGAACTGCAGTTATGTTTTAAACCCCTCATGGATACAGTGTCGCTGCTCTTTTCCATTTTGAGATGTGGTCTCTCAATGTTACTCAGGCTGTACTTGAACTCCTGGCTTCTATTTTTTTTTTCCTGTACCTTCGTTTACTAAGTAGCACTTAATATAGACAGCTACTTCCACGCTCAGGTTCCTTCCTTTGTTAAAATAAAATACTATTTTTCTTCAGTGAGAAACTATATATTTGAACCAGTGGCGATTCAAGTGGGATTTGCTTCTATGCTACTTGCTGTTTAATATTAGCAATAACGACTCCTAGCTGATTGGTATTTATCAGCACTGCTTTATTTCAGTGAAATTGGCTGCAGTCCGCTGAGGACCACTGTTCTCATGCAGAACGACTGGCAGCAGCAAGATCTAGCCAACTTACAAGAATCACACTCTGCAGACTGTATTGTTGGACGCTAGCGTGGGCCATCTCTTTGAAGTTAGAGTCCCTACGGAACAGTCTGAGAGGGTGCTGAGTTGCTGGAGAAAGTATAGTATTTAACAACAGAGAAGAATCCCTTGTGAGGGAGCCAGTGCCGCTGCACTGCTGGGTTCATGCTTTTCTCTACGAGAGCAGGAGTTTGATAAAAGGACAGATAACAATGCACTGTATTGATTTCTAAGGAAGACAACAGTGATTCTGGGGCCCGTGTCTTGTTTGTTTGCTGGTACATCCTTCCCATTTGAACAGTTTCCATGTTTTTTTATACTGCGAACCCAGACTTGGATGAAATCACACAGAAAGCTAAACTCCCATATTCATTTCATGTTCTTTTGGAAGGCATCACTTCTAATAACAGAAGTTAATCAAACTTCTGTTTATATATTCTCGGGCAGACTCCATCAGCCAGTGACGACAATTTTATGATTTTTGAGGCTCATGGTATAATGGCGGTTATTTGAGAAATACTGAGGCTAACCTTGTACAAAGTTCATAAATATCAAGTTTTAATGGAAAAAAATAAGAAATGTTCCAACTCAACAGCACACCAACACACACACACACACACACACACACACACACACACACAAATTTCCTATAAAATGTAGGTTGATCATAAATTGAGGCCTCAGTAATCAATTTAATGTGAAATGACATGCAATCTATTTTGATCAATTTGGTATGTTTACTTTAATTTTCTGTCTGTTTTAAACAATGTCTCAAGATGGTGCAGTTAAAGATGTCTTTTGACTGGCTGTTTCCCCAGTCTAAGGAGCAACCAGAAGTTAAGTGGAGAGGACAAAAGCAGAAGGATGCTTTTAAATGGACCGAGAACATCGTTCCCTATTAACACTATTTAACATTCTGCCAAGAATCAATATACTTCTAATAATAATATAATTAATGCAGGACCACACATCCCAATCACAAATTTATACATGGATTCAGCAGGAAAGAGAAAGAATATGGTTTGGAGGAAAAAAAATATCTTTTTGCTCATCTACCTCTAATTTTAAACAGGGTATAAATTAAACATTCTTTGATAATAATATGCAATGACAGTATAATCATATGCTAACATTTAATCACCTTTTATATACAATATTACCCTGATTCTTCTTTAAAATTTTATGTTGTATATTGCTGTACATTTTTCTTGCTGATTGATTCTCTTTATTACCACTGATTTTATTTATGCTGCTAATTTTTTTTTCCTAAGCATATATTTTAATGAGTAGTTTTGTTCGCCTAACGTCTACAGAATAAGAGAATTCAGCACACCTGCCTAAATAAGATGCTTGAGATCACTGAGGAAAGAAATTGACATTTTACTTTACCCTCAGCATGGAGCCAGGGGCAAAGTTTGATCTGAAAACTTGCAAATTAACCAAAACTGTCACTCAGGAGTTATGGGCCTGAATGCTGCAAAATATGTTCTTTGAAGTCCTCATTTCAGCAAAATTATTAAAAACTTTATATCTAATTAAAATTGTAACTGCATTCCCATTTTTCAAAATCTCTATATCCTCAGGGCCAATTGGGACGGAGTGAATCTGCACCCTCCTCTATGCCGCTCACCAAGCCCGCTCCTATAGCAAATGCACATCATTACCATCTCCCCAGCTGAGAGGGAGCAGCCATTATCATGCAGCATTATTAATCTTCTTGTCTTATCAACTTGCAAATCACAAGCTATTGAGCCTCATGGCATGGTTCTGGGTCCATAGTTATTCATTTTGTAGGTCTACCTAGCCTTTGAGTCTCCTTAATCACCTGAAGATTGTCAGTCTCATACCTTGGCCTGCCCCTGTGGCCTTGCTCAGCTCCTGGAAAAGTCCACGGTGTTCTTCCCCCCCCCCCCTTCCAAAAAAGAGAGAGAGAGAGAGATCTTTTTTATTTAAAAAGAGTAAGAGTGAGAGAGAGGAGGAGGGAGTACGAGAGAGAGAGAGAGAGAGAGAGAGAGAGAGAGAGAGAGAGAGAAGAGACAGTACTAAGGATAAATTTCATTAATGGATGTGAATTATCATCCTACTGCCAAGAGCTGACCCTTTCTCCTGACACGTGTGTCTAAGGCATCCTTGTCACTCTTCTCCCTATTAATATTCTGAAAAAGACAGTGCATTGAAGAGGATAGAATAAGATAGTTCCCTTAAACAGGCACTGTTGACCTCAGGTTGGGGATTTTTCTTTAATTTGCTTTTCTTAAAAATAAAATATTAATCACAGTGGAAAAGGCAAGCAGAGTTCCTTTACGGTTTTTTCCCCAATATATTCTGTTTCTAATATTGCATTCATTAAATTAAGCCATTGAACATTGTGAACATTTTTAAGTGTGAAAGGAAGATAGAAATGTAATTTTGGGATAAAGTAGATAAGACAGGCTGAGGTATCCTTGTGACAACTCCTATTTCTGCCAACCTCCATGGACATGCCATAAACACTGGTCTTCTGGGATCTTAAATGATTTCTGATCATTTCACCATTAAAAGTTTTTAATTTTGTAAAAGTACAGTATTCCAACATGACTTCCAGTTGAGAGCAAAACGCACTGACAGGGGCTCCACCATCATTTCAGATGTGGTGACCGCTGCTATTAAATATTTTAGCTTATGATCTGGGTTGATGCTTGCATTTATGGGCAAAGCAATAGAAACTTTAACACAAATTTTACATAGATTTTTCTCTCAATATACATGTATAGAGCAGTGTAGAAACATTAAAATTCTTCTTCCATTTGGGGATAACTCTCAGTACCATATATAATGGTAAAATGATATTGAAATCAAAATTATTTTGCCCTGAAGGGAAAAAAAACCCACCAAGTGCTTATGGCATCTGGAAATAACCTTGCCCTTCTATCATTAAAAGCAAAGGTAAGTGAATTGGAAACACGGATGTGAATTTGGAAAGAAATGCAAAGCACATGGGATTAACTGATTGGGTTTTTAATCTTCAGAGGCTCACATTAAAAATGCCACTTCAGATGCTGTGCCATGAACTTGACAGTAATGATGCGATGCTGGTGGCCAGTTAACACACACACTTGCCTTAAAACACTGCTAATTAGAGGTCTGCTCTCAAAGTAGCACCAAATGTCTAAACTTTTCGATGAAGATACATTCTGTGAAAGTCCAAATGTAAAATTGCATGTCCATGAGCCTTTCTAAGAAGCAGGGAACCCTACAAAATATTGATGATTCTAACTCTATTTGAAATAAGTTAGTATGCATGAAGCTACGTTTAGGTCCTTTAATAAATAGTTTTGAGGGTTTTGTGGTTTCTCATTTTAAATACTGTCGAATATGCAGACATTATTAATATATAATTAGTTCAAACTTGTTTGAGTGTAGAGAATTTATCCAAATGTATTCTATTCATTAAAGTAGCCAAATGGGATTATTTTCCTCTAATTCTACAATTTATAAAGATTTGACAGTTTTATATGAATCAATGGTAAAATGCACCATTTTGTCTAGGTTATTACACATTTTGGAAAGAGTTAAATATTAAAAATATATAAGAAAAATCAAAACCAAGTCAGCCAAAACATACAAGCAACTAACCACATGATTTCTGAGAAGGGGGCTTACTCCCATTGGGTCAGCACTGTGAACTCTAGACTGAAAATTCCACCTTCTCTTTCTTATAGTATAAGCACAAGCTCCTGATATAGTGTGAGTCTTCAATGGTAGCAGATTAGTTTTACGCTCCTGTTTTCTGAAAGAAATTATGGTAGCTTTTGCTACTTGTCTCTTTCACCTCTGAAGCATGAATCAGAGGTTATCCATTCAATAAATACTTAGTGCTTATCACATGCCATGCACTGTCTTTATTGCGTAGGATACACTGAAAAGCAGAACTTCCTCTCTTATGCAGTTAGCATGCCAGCGGTAGAGATAAATATAAGATTAGACACTGTGTAAATTATACAGCAACGTGGAAAATTATAGATGCAAAGGCATAATGGAAAACCCAGTGGGCAGTAAGGGGATGGGTGTTTAGTATGGTTAAATATAATACCATGGGAAATAACTTTCCTATGAAAATAGGAAGGTAAAAAGTGAAGGGCAGGTGAGATGGCTCAGTTAATAAAATTGTTACCACACAAACACGAAGATTTGAGCCAGATATTCAGAACACACAAGCCAAGTGCCACAGCTGTTAATTCACCTGATAAGGGGGAGAAAGGGGAATTCTGCAGGTTTCCCAAGCAGTGTGCTTAGATGCCTTGGCAAGGTGCAGATGCATGAAAATACCCTGCCTTGAAAATAATTGTGGAGGGCAAATGAGGAAGGTTCTCTGTCGGCTTGCACAGATGATAATTAGTTAATATTCTGAATTAAGATGATTGCCCAGGCAAGAAAGCTCAATGTCTTCTACTGCTCCTCCAGCTGCCCCCCATTTTGCCTTTGGTTTTAAGGTTGGGATTCATTCTTAATGCTATGACTCCCAAATCAAGTTACCTCATTTTAAACAATGGTCCAGGGTAGGTTCCTTTCTGCAGAACAAAAGAAAGACCTTATTAGAAGCTTTTGGAAGTCTTTGGTATTTGGGTAGGAAAAGATGGTGGTGCTCATGATAAGCTCAATATACTTTAAATCTCCATAGATAGCATTGTTTAGCAGAAGGAATATGAGCTCTAAATAGAAAAAAAAAAGAGGTAAAGAGATTGATGGGAAAGAGGGAATGCCAGAATATTAGCCTAAATTTCTGATTTTTGTCTTGAGTTCTTGCATATTTAAAGAAAAACATGTAAATCCTTGTATCTCAAAATAAGCAATTCTCCTTATATTCCCATCTGTCATTAAGCCCTTTTGATGGCTTCTTTCCTAAACTGAGAATATATTGCTTCTAATCACTTGTTTACTTTTTAACAGATTTAATGCCAGGAACCATTCTATTTAATTTATTTTTATTATGGATCATACACTTATACAGCATATTATATGAGATTTACTCTCCCCCTTATAGAATAATTTTAAATACATTGTACTCTCAATTATGCAGTTAAAATTATTGAGGATTCTATTGTGTTCTTCCCTCTCACATTTTCTCCCTTTCCATAGAACTAATAAAGATCCTATATTTTCTATTGGTTCTTCCTTTAGATTAATTTTGAAGAGTCACTCAAAATGAAATGAACACTTATCAAAGCTCAAGTCAAACTTTAAGGATAAAGACATTTCACTATGCTGACATTAGAAGATATTGTACATCTTAAGCGTATGTAAACTTGTTAAGAGTGAAATATTGTACTAGATAGATGGTCCAGAAACTAAAGGGAATATATTGCTCTTGTAGTGGGTCTGAAATCAATTCACAGCACCCGGGTCAGGCTACTCACAACCACCTGTTTCAATATCACCAATGGATTTGACCCCCTTTTAAGTCTCTGCAGGTACCAGCACTAATATGCACATGTCTGCACATATAGAAACAGCTAAAAACAAATAAATCCTTTTAAAAGTTCACTATAGTCCTTTTCAAGGTGTGCATTATTTCTGCTGTTAGGGTGCCAGTTGTCACCTTACAGTCTGGGAATAGGAGTCTTAAAGTAAGTTAACTGACACATTGGATTCTGGAGACATCTTTTTTCTCTAGATGGCCACTACACCATGGCCATTATTACCTTTATCTCTGACTTCTTTTCTATTTATTGTAAAGAACATCCTTTTTAAAATAATATTGCTCTGGGTCTAGTTTAACTGCAGCTACTACATCAAAGACTTTTTTCCAACATATGATGACACTAGAGATTAGGGCCTCAACATTACTTATTTTGAGTGGCCACAATTCATCCCACAACTAATTCCCAGACATCTTTCACACATCTATTTGCTACTGTAAAATTGTCTAAAGGAATCTAAACTTCATATACTGTATCAAAGGCATCACAGTAATTAGATCTAAAAAAAAGAGGTGTTTCTTAATTCAGTCAAGTCAGCAATGAAGATTTACCATCACAGCATTAGAGGTCCATGGTAGCTCATTTGTGCTCCATAGGTCAAGGCCTCTGTCCTATAAAGAAGTTTACCTCATCAATAAGGTCTTTGGTGGTCCACAGTGAAGGATGTGTGTGAACACTTCTTCTCAAGAGGAAATTATTACATTTTGTAATTTCCATTGCTAAAATGAAAGTGCCATGATCATTCGGCATATTTAGGGGTTGAAAGATTCTTTTCTGTGACATGGGCCTTGATTCCAAAAGAAGTTAGTTGCCCCAAAAATCCTCATAACCCTACTATATCATGAGCATATATTTCTGGAATTGTCATTATTGTAAGACATGAGGTCACAGCCATGCGAGACTGTTTATGACTTTTCCTTCTTAGCTGCCATATAGCATCTTCTGGCACTCTGCAATCTAATCAGCAGTAAGAAAGTTCCCAGCTCAGTTCCAGTTTAATTCTCCCATGTATCCTATGACATAGCATGTTTTAAAAGCAATAAGATTATACCATGAAGTCCTGTTGGCAAGTAAGAATAAAGGCAAGACCCTGTATTATAATATAGTAGGGACTTCTAGGACTTCTATGATCAACAACTTGGAGGAAAATTTCCCCCACACAGTGATATGGTTTGTTTTATAACACATTGCTTCAAGAGAAGCATCCTTTCCACCCTCCACTTCTGCTCAATGCAGGACACTGCCATCAAAGACTTTTAAGAATATAGTTTCAATATGGATCTTTTTATAGCATTAGGTTTGTTAATCCCTGCCTTCTGTGTTCTAACTTCCCAAAACTCTCTTTACATAAACCATTTTACTGCCAACATTTCTCTATCCAACTTTATATCATATTTGATTTACTAGTCCCTCTTCCATAAGGATTTTTCATCCATGGTCATTTTATATCTTCCTAGACACTATGTAATATATATATATATATATATATATATATATATATATATATATATATATATATATATATATATATTTACTACTCTGAGCATGTAGCTAGAATTCATATATGTAAGAGACAATGCGGAATTTGTCTTTCAGTTCTTTTACTCATTATAGCTTCCTAGTACCCCCTACAATCAAATGCCATACATTTCCCTTTTCTTCAGAACTTAATAAAATATTGTATTGATTCATAGTTTCATTATCCATTATCTTAGGGTTTCTATTGCTTTGATGATCACCATGACCAAAAAAGCAATTTGGGGAGGACAGGGTTTATTTGGCTCATACTTCCATATCACTGGTCAGCATAGAAGGCAATCAGGACAAAAGCTCAAACAGGACAGGAACCTAGAGGCAGGGGCTGATTCAGAGGCCATGGAAAGGTGCTGCTTATTGGCTTGCTCATCATGTCTTTCTTAGCCTGCTTTCTTATAAAATCGAAGGCTACCAGCCCAGGGGTGCCATAGTCCAAACTGAGCTGGTCCTTCCTACATCAATCACCAAATAAGAAAATGCCTTACAGTCCAATCTTGTGGAGACATTTTCTTAATTGAGGTTCCTCCTTTCTCAAATGAATTTAGCTTGTGTCAAGTTAACATAAAACTATCAAGCTCAACACCTGTCATTTATAGGTGCAGATCTAGGCTGATTCATTTTTCTGACTACTGTAAACATTACAGCAATGAAGATGGTTGTTTCAATGAGAGAATGTGTATTTCTTTTAGAGGAGACAGAGTATTTTGGATATATACATTTAGTTTCATTGTACTATCATACATTTAGAATAAAGGTGTTTATTAGATAGAAAAATACAACTTCTCATATACCAGAAGTTGCAACTCTCAGAATTATTATTATTATTACCATATGGAACCCATACTAAACCTGAATAAATGATCTTTTTGCTTCAGCCTTCTGAGTATTGGGATTACAGGTATAGGTTCCCATATTCAATCATTTTTCACAGGCTCAAAAAAATCTATTTACACCTTTTTCTTATACAACCTGTAAGGGAATTTCTTAGTTCCTAAACTCAAGGATTTAGCAAAAGAAATGTATTCAAAGCTACAAATGAGTTCTTAGAAAATGTCCACTGGTTTACTCTTTACATGTCAATTCCCATCAGTAAGGCAATTTTATTTTCTGTTCTCAAAGCACACAGCGCATCTCACAAAATAATAGTGGGAGACTCTAACACCCCACTCTCATCAATGGAGACATCATGGAAACAGGAAGTAAACAGAGACATAGTAAAACTACTAGAAGTTATTAAGCAAATGGATTTAACAGATATCTATGCAACATTTCATTCTAAAACAAAAGAATATACCTTCTTCTCAACACCTCATGGTACCTTCTCCAAAATCGATCATATAATTGGTCAAAAAAATTTTTAAAAACGGACTTAAAAGATGCAAAAGATTAAATAATCTCATGCATCCTATCAGATCACCATGGGCAAAGCATGGACTAAGGCTGGTCTTCAATAACAACAAAAAAACCAGAAAGCTCACATACACATGGAAGCTGGGCAATGCTCTACTCAATGATACCTTGGTCAAGGAAGAAATAAAGAAATTAAATACTTTTTAGAATTTAATGAAAATGAAGGCACAAAACACCACAACTTATGGAACACAATGAAAGCAGTGCTAAAAGGAAAACTCATAGCTGAGTACTTTCAAAAAGAAACTGGAAAAAGCATACACTAGCAGCTTAATAAAACACCTGAAAGCTCCAGAACAAAAAGAAGCAAATACAACCAAGAGGAGGAGGTGAGAGAAAATAATCAAAATGAGGGCTGAAATCAACCAAATAGAAGCAAAAGAACCATACAAAGGATCAACAAAACCAGGAACTGGTGCTTTGAGAAAATCAACAAGATAGATAAACCCTTAGCCAGACTAATTTGATGGCACAGAGACAGTATCCAAATTAATAAAATCAGAAATGAAAAGAGAGATATAAAAACAGAAACTGAAGGAATTCAAAAAAAATCATCAGATCCTACTACAAAGGCCTATATTCAACCAAACTGGAAAATATGGGTGAAATGGACAATTTTCTAGACAGAGACCAAGTACCAAAGTTAAATCAGCAAATAACCTTATTAAAAATGGAGTACAGAGCTAAACAAAGAATTCTCAACTGAGGAATATCAAATGGCCAAGAAGCACCTATAGAAATGCTCAACATCCTTAGTCATCAGGAAAATGCAAATCAAAACAACCCTGAAATTCAACCTCATACCAGTCAGAGTGGCTAATATCAAAACTTCAGGTGACTGCATATGCTGGCAAGGATGTGGTGAAAGAGGAACACTCCTCCATTGTTGGTGGGATTGGAAGCTGGAACAACTACTCTGGAAATCAGTCTGGCAGTTTCTCACAAAATTAGACACAGTATTACCTGAGGACCCAGCTATACCTTGGGCATATACACAGAAGATGCTCCAACATATAACAAGGACACATGCTCCACTATGTTCATAGCATCCTATTTATAATAGTCAGAAGCTGGAAAGAACCCAGATGTCTTTCAACAGAGGAGTGGATACAGAAAATGTGTTACATTTGCACAATAGATATTAAAAACAGATATTAAAAACAATGAATTCATGAAACTCAGGTAAATGGATGGAACTAGAAAATATCATCCTGAGTGAAGTAATCCAGTCACAAAAGAACACACATGGTATGCACCCACTGATAAGTGGATATCAGGGAAAAAAAACCCTTGGAATACCCATGATGTCACTGCAGTGGCTCAAACATTTATTCTCTTCTTCTACACTCATCCGAGGATACAGTTGACAGTTTTTAGGAATTAGCCTTTGAGAAAACTTGTGAGCCACTCCAGTGTAGAGAGCTGCGCCCGAGCTGGTTCTGCCACCATCCCAAGATGGCGCCGACATCCTGTCACCACCCCCAGCCTGGGACAAGCAAACAAGTTCAGTGCGCATGCACTTGTGACAAAGCCACGTAAGTCATCGCCCATTCTGGGGTGAAACTTGAGGTAATGGGCAGTCAGCCAATCCTGACGACACACGTCTCACTGAGGTGTATTTAAGTGGGACCCATCTTGGGCTTGCCCTCTTTCTCCGCATGATGTAATAAAGGTATGCTTGCAGAAGGATTCTGGTGTCCACGTCCGTTCTTGCCAGCGAGGCGGTAATGTGGCCACTTACACTCCAGCATCCTGATCACAATGATCCTCTATTTCTTCAGTGTCCTGTATCTAATGTGTAAGAAGAAAGACTAGAAAACAAAGGAATACATTTTTATAAGATATTCATACAATTCTGCTCACATCCTATTGGGCAGCACTAAGTCACATGTGAAACTCATTTTTGGCAGTAGAGGCTATTTTCTTTTTATCTTCATTGTTGTTGTAGAGGCATTTGTCTAAAGACATCTCAGAGGAGAGAGTATAATAAGCATAGAAATTGTGTTCTCAAACATCACTTTAAAGTGGGTGACATAAATGTGAGTTAATCAGCAAACATGGCAACAGTCAAGTGTTGACATGCTCCAATAATTTAAAATACTTTTCTAAAGAAAGTCTTCACTGTCAAGCGTGATTTAACTAAAGTTCCGTTATCTTTTTTTTTTAATATATGACTTAGAAAAAAATGTGTTCTAAAAATGACATATCTTTGAGACCTTGACATACAGTTATCAACTAGACAGCTACAAAACAAGAGGTAGGGTGGGAAAGAGGAGTTCAAGGTTTTTATTAGATTGATTGGAAGATACCTTGGTTCCAGCTAAAGGTGATTTGGGAGGAAGGATAATGAGTTGACCTCACAAAATACAACAAACAATTCCTGAGCCCTAGATTTGAGCTGCTGGAAACACAAAGGTGAAAAAGGCTCCATCCCCGGAAGGGAAACTGTTTGTGTGATTAGTCCTAATGATGGCTACTTATATATACATGAAACAGTGACTACTCAATTAGAAAATCCTACATTGTGTCAAACGGCTCAATTTATGTTACAAGGAAGAAAAGATTGGTAATGTGTTTTTTGAAATATTAACCCTACTGTTTCTCATGGAAAATAAGAAATGTTTAAAATGAAGAGAATTGTATGTAGCATTTGAAAAATTAGAAATTTGAAATCACATCCATCCTCCATTATTTATTACTTGCCTACTATATGCTTTAAATTCTTTTAGTGTAAATATAATATGAACTATGTAATAATATAGCAGTACATGTAAAATATATGTGGTAATGTGAAATAATCCTTTCTGTAAGGAGCATCTTATATCATTGGAAAGAACCAGAAAAACAAAAGCAGATCTATACAAACCTCTAAGTACCCGCCAAGGGAAAAGGTTTTTAGCAAAAATAATAATGCAAGCAAGAGAACATTGTAGGTTGTGCAGAATCATGGATGTTTTAAGGAGGACATGTATAGTATGCCTAACTGTTAAATTAATGTCTGAATAAGTATCTCAGCAGAGAGAGGGGGGAAGGCTACATATTTGAGGTATCTACTGTGTAATTGGGGGTGCTTGGGGAAGAAAGTACTGTAACTGCCAGTGTTCTGAGGCAGAGTTTTAACATATACTGCTCATAGAGTGCATGTATTTTAGGCATGGATATAATATGTAGGAATTATTTCAGGATATGTAGTATTTTCATTTCTTAAAAGATAAGAATTTAACAATCTCAGCATACAGCTATGAGATAGTGGGATGCTATAGTAACAAGCATACAGGGTTTATTAATCAAAACTATGTAATCAGTGCTTGGGATTCTATATCACGTGTGTGGCTGGGGTATTTTTGCTCTCCTCTTCTATATATGGGTGTTGTGAGAAATCCATACTCTGCACTCTCATATGCTGGCATTCTTTCTTTACTATCGTTCTTTCGACTTGTGATAAGAAAGAAAAAAATCCATCTTTCCTTCATAATGGGTAGACCTGAAATTCTCTATGAATCCTGTGAAAAGTGACAGAACTCTTCAGGTTTCTGAGAATGACAGCAGGAAACTGTCCTTGTCCACTCAGGACTGACATTTCCTAATACTATGCTGTCAGTCAGCAGCTTATTTGGGCTAGACGCCTCTGCTGGGACTCTACCATCTACCTCTTCACCTGTACTTGGGTGCCCTCTTGGACAGACGATAGAGTCACACTTGCCACCATGCTTAGTTTCTCTATCTGGGCTGTGTTTCCTGTGTCCATGCCCGGCAGGGTTCTCATCTGTCCCTCAGTGAACTCCTGATTCTCCTGAGCTCATGATTCTCCTTCCTCTGTGCTCTTGTTTCTTTGCTTCTTCTGTGTGGAAAAGGGGGTGACTGCTGGCAATCTATTTCTATGTGGCCATCTTAGAATCAAGCATGACTTTGTGAATAGAGTAGGGACCAAGACAGGGTTGCTGAAATGAAGTGAACAAGGAAGATATGAGATACATGAGTAGTGAGAATTTCAGGAATCCTATCCTGTAGCGTCCTGTGTTCTACAAACTTTGGATATTATTATGAGTGAGTGATGTTGGGTGCCATTGTGCCAGGGGTGTGACATATTTTAGTTTAGGGTTGAAAAGAAATTCCCAGGATTCTGTGATAAGGCTTTATGCCATCAAAGGAAAGGTAGAAAGAGAAAAGAAAGCAGTTTCTTCAAGGTTGTTTCAATATGGTCTGTTTGATGAACTACACATTGAGATTCATAAAGAGCAGATAAGCCTAGAAAGGTAGGTCAAGATCAAATATAATGATCTTGAATGAATTTCAAAGATATAGATACTATACAATCATGTTTTTAAAATGTCAATTCTAAATAGTTTCTAAGCAGGAACCACTCTCCTGTAAGTCTCTTCTCTGGGTCACCCTCACTTTCACATATTCAGTTTTGTCATTCACCAAGAAACATGGTGGATGATAAGCTTTGATCTCACACACAGAAACCTTTGACAATTAGAGAGACCTACCATTGCCTCATCTGACTGGTCTTGCATGAAGTGCAGCATCATATTATGGGTACTGTCCACTAAAAGCATTCTTTCTAGATAAACTGTATTTATCAGTTGAAAAGGGTCATAAAAGGTAATTGCCTACCTTTCTCCTCATGTCTTTATCTTTTAATTGAAAGGGCATATCAACATGAAATAAGCTGAAAATGACCAAGTCAAGCGGAAAATTTGGAAAATGCAGTCCCTCATCTGTGTATAGCCAGCCACTTTTAAACAAATTTTATATCTCTGTTTTTAGTAGTGGATAAATGATGATTTTGAGCAACCAAACTATTGTTACCTACCAAGGTAAAGTCATGCCCAGCTTAACAGCTGTCCTTAATTAAGCAACTAAGAAAGCACACGCAAGTTACTCAGAAACACATGTTCATATGTGTCTGAAATCTGAGAGGTTTTGAGTCAAGTCAAAGTTAATGATTAAGTAACTCTGCTTGCTCTTGACTGTATTCATCCAGATAATGGAGGCATAACTATCCATACATTCAGAGGGATTCAAATTCATGCTACCAGTTCACCATGTGAAAAGTCTTTAAAAAGTCGTTCAATTGTAGATCCCATGGTCTCCCAGGCATGAAAACATAGTGAATTTGACAATAAAAAGTAAATCCAGCAAAGACAGTGAGAAGCTTGTACAAAGAAAGAGTGGAAGCACAGGTTATAAAATTTGGGTGTCGGGGAGGGCGGTAACAGAGTTCTTTAAAATCTATGATTTCAATTACCAACTACAGTCTATTTTAAACATAGGAGTTATAAAATGAAAGTAATATTTTAAAACAAATAGCAGTGGTGTATAAGAAAGCTGAAGTGGGTAGAATATAGAATAATGAAAGATTAGTACATTATTTTTAATATAAAAAACTATACATAAAGTAGTAACTGTGAAAATGGTATTGGATTTTTTTTTTTAATCAATAATCACAGTTCTCAGATTTGAAAGATTTGCCAAGCACCACATAAACTACATACATTATTTTATTTTATCTTCAGAACTCCCATCAGGATAATAAACCCAGAATATTTAGTGTACCAATGTGGAATCTGTGGCATAGACAAGTGACAAATTTCTTTTATATTCATTTTGAGGTAAATAAAAGAATAAATGAATACATTCAATCTTCCCATCCATATAACAAAAAAATAGAATTATTTTACTTATGTTGACTCTATATTTGAATTTTTAAAATGTGGAAATAGAAAAGGCACTCTTTGTGAAGAGAAAAGGGACAGTGGGAAGATGGAAAAATAAACAGTGAGTAACGGTACGTCATCAAAGTACCCTATAAAATATTTGAAAATATCACAATAAAACTGATTTTCTGCAACTGACACATGCTTGTGTGTGTGTGTGTGTGTGTGTGTGTGTGTTCACCTGAAGATGCACCTTGACAAAATTCCAATATGATTATCTATTGCCTATAAAATTTGGGTTCTGTAGGGAAACCAAGAGAAACCATTTTAACCTCAGTTGACCTAATTGTATTTGAAAAAAGTGTTTGGATACACTGAACTAATATCACAAAGATGTCAGCAGGGCTCTATAAAGGATGACATTTATCTCACATGAACTCTGTATTTGGATACATGGTTCAGGATCTGGTTTATTTTGTTTGATTGTTTGTTTAATAACAGTAATTCCAAGGCTGTAGTTAGTGAAGACATTCCCGCAGAAACAAACGTATAGACATGGCTAAGACCCCCAAACACTGATTCCTTAAGTTTGCTATAAAACAAGGCAAAAATGATGAATTGCCCATAACTAAATTTTAAATAGTCACAATATCTAAATTTTGTCAACCTTTGCACTTCATGAGTTGAACAAAGAAAACCAATGATAATTCATCAAAATTATATTAATAATGAAAATATTATTTTATAACTAAATGAATAAAAAAGTCCTTGTAGTTAAAAGAATACTTTAAACTATAGATCAAAATCATAACCATATATTTTACTCGATAAAAGTGATTGTTCTACTAATAACAAGTCTGCAGCCTTTAAATTGCTGCTGATTAATTCTCAGTGTAGTGAATTTCAAGGCATACAGAAATGTACATCCCAGTAACTCATCAATCAGCCCAATCATGTGGTCAGGAGCCTCTCAGCTAATTAATAATCCCACTCCATATTCATATAGCATTTTCAAAATCTGATATTTTAAATTTGTCAGACATATTTTATCTGCAACAAAGACAACAATCAGCATCTGGAACAAGATTCTGCATTTAATGCTTTAATATGTGAGATCAAAGACACCCGTCACTTTTTTTTTTTTCATAAAAGAGATGTGATTACCAAGCTTAAGTGTGCTGTATATTAAATGAAAATTCTGATCATAAAGAAAGGTAATATCTACTCAAAAGTATAATTTCTGTACTTTGAAAATCATCTCAGCAAGAATTATCTTTCCCCTATCAAATTGTAGCACTTGTCAAAATCAACTGTAAAGCACTTCAAGTGCTCTTCTGAATCAACAAAACAGACGTATAGCGAAGTGAGGTTGCAAGGGGAAAGAAGGAACTGAGCCAGAGGCCCATCAGCGCCAGTAATCTCTTGAACCCACACTTAACACAGTAGACGCTGTGCGTCTTTTGGATACTACTCACAAGAGGGAAATAAGGCTGATTCTTAATAATATGTAAAAATATGTAGAAATTATTTTCTTTTTGAATTGCTGCTAGGCATTAGTCCTTTATGTTCCACACATGTAACAGAGTATTTTTTTAAATCTAAAAGGTTATGACACCTTTTCATATGATGTAATTTGAAAATTTTGAAGGTGAGTCTGGAAGACAAAAGAATATTCTGTGAAAGCTAAATATTTCTGTTTAACCATCGTATTTTTTATTTTGATCATAAGCAATCATATATATATTTGCTAATATATATTATTATAATAGATAATAGATATATTTGTGTATATATATATATGTGTATGTATATATACATATGTATAATATATATATATACATATATATATATATATATATATATATATATATATATATATATATATATATATATATATATATATATATATATATATATATNACCATATGCTCTGAAGACAGAATATGATGTATAAATCCCACCACTTTATTCAAATGTTCGAGTGTACTTGAATGAGTTAATTGCTCCCTTGCCTCATTTCTGGTAAAATGAAGAGAAATAGTACCAAACTGGAGAGGTTGGTTTGAGGATTCCATAGGACAGCTTTGGAAAGATGCTGAAAACAGTGCCCTTTATTTAGTAGTAAAGGAGGAATTTTGGATTTTTGTCATGTTGTTAATATTTTGATGCTAAATGTTTCTCTTTACACATGGAATGATCAGCTAATTTTACTCATGTGCTTCAGATTGCTCTAAGATACAACTAGGAGCCTAAATGGTCAAGATTATGTTTATATGCATATTTTGATAGTAAGAATGGGAATGAACTTATTAGACTTTTAAAATATAAATATTAAATTAAAAGTGAATCCAAGTCAAAGGTCAACATTTGTTAGTGTTTGTTGTCCTACTTTTTATTCATTTTGATTTTTATATAACATGATAATCTAGCTATTGTGTAAGATGTGGTATCATGTTATTATTACCCCATGAAAGGGAGGGAAGAAAGCTTCTTACAAGTGTGTGTGTGTGTGTGTGTGTGTGTGTGTGTGTGTGTGCATCATCAATCTCAGCTATAACAGTGCTTATTTTGTCTATTTTCCCTCATATTAAGTCCCCAAACTCAGGAGTATGAAGGATGTTCAGGAAGTCAGCAAGGAAAATCTACCATACAAAAATAGTGCAGGTATGATGTTTCTAGAGTCACCTTTTCTATCACTCTGATATAACCATTTATTGTGTCCTCCAGTTGGAAGAATGCTAACAACCCGTGCCGCACATTAAATACTTGGATCTTTACCCTGAAATGTGTGGAGGCACTAGTTTCCAGTACAATAAGTTTTGAAGTGAAAACTAGATGTGGCAAAGGAGGTAAGGCTCAGATGGACAGGTTTATTACCATTATAAGAAGAGATGTCAAAACACCCAGTCCCTTCCCCTCTACTACCTCATCCTGACATTTCATCCCTAATTTGAATACTCATCCCTACCTTTACAATAAATTTACTACTGCCTTGTAAGCACTTAGTGACTACACTGCGAACTGCCATGCAACACAAAAGGATTTACCAGATAAGCCTGTTAGCACCTTCATCCCCAAATGATGTCTCTGCAGTTATGACAATTAATTTTCTCTGGTTATGAGGCCAACAACTCTGTGGTGCTTTCATTTGATAATCCAAGTAGACTCATATAAACTCTCTATCACATGTAAACTGGCTTGTTTGCTGATAATTTTCCAAGTTTTTTTTTCTTTTTTCTTTTTTCTTTTTTTTTTCTGTGATAAGCATTTTTAGACAGGGTCCTTCTTAGAACACTGAGGCTGAGCCAATGACTAACTAAATAGAAGCTTGTTGACTTAATACATGGATAAAGTTTCTTAATTAATTTTATGGGATTTCTGCTAAGATTCATTAAAATATCTCAGTTTTAATTTTTATTATTTAAATCTATTTTAAATCTAAATCCATTTTGATCATATTTCCCTTCCCTCAAGACCTTTGAGGTCCTCTGCCAAGAACTAAGAAAACAAAGTAAAACCAAACCCAAAAAGGAGAAGAAAAAAGGAAAAAAAGAAAAGAATAATAATCCATCAAACTGTAACCAAATAAAGCACAAAAAATAGTGTGGACTCCAAAATCTCTCTCTCTCTCTCTCTCTCTCTCTCTCTCTCTCTCTCTCTCCTGCCTCCCTCTCACCTCCCCTCCCTTCCTCTCTCCTTCTCTCCCTCCCTTCCTTTCTTTCTTTCTTTTACTTTTTTCCTTTTATCTTTCTCTCATTGTATCCTGACCACTTCTGACCCCCTCTATTCATTCTTTCCAGTCCTCCCTCTCACTCTTTCTCCCCACCAGACCCATTCCTCCTCCCTTTCCCAGGTCTCCCGGAGGTATTAACTAAACAGGGCGTAACAAGTTATAATAAAACTAGGCACACGATACAAGTTCCAAAACATAACAAAATCAAGAAAGTCCAACGCGTGGATACTACACTCCTCCCTAGAATAGGGATTAAAATATACATGAAAGGGTGTGCAGAGACAAAGTTTGGAGCTAAAATGAAAGGATGGACCATCCAGAGAGTGCCCCACCCAGGCGGTCCATCACATAATCAGCCACCAAAGGCAGACACTACTGCATACACCAGCAGGACATTGCTGAAGGGACCCTGATATAGCTGTCTCCTCGGAAGCTTTGACAGTCCCTGACAAATGCAGAAGTGGATGCTCACAATCATCTATAGGGCAGAACACAGGGTCCCCAATGTAGGAGCTAGAGAGAGTACCCAAGAGCTGTAGGGGTCTGCAACCCTATAGATGGAACATCAATATGAACTAATCAGAACCCCCAGAGCTCATGTCTCTACTGTATATGTATTAGAAGATGGCCTAGTTGGTCATTATTCAGGAAGAAAGGCCCTTGGTCTAGCAATGTTTATAGGCCCCAGTACAGGGGAATGCCAGGGCCAAGTAGAGGGAGAGGGAGGGTAGGGGAGCAGGGCGAGGGGAGGATATATGGAACTATTGGATAACACTTGAAATGTAAATGAAGAAACTATCTAAAAAAACCAAAAAACAAAAAAACAAAAAAACTAGGCACAAACCTTTGTATCAAGGATGGACAAGTCAACCCAGTAGGAGAAAAGGAGTTTCAAGAGTAGGCAAAAGTGTCAGAGGCACCCATCTCTCCCACAGTTAGGAGTCGCATAATGCATATGCAGAGGATCTGGCTCAGACTCATTCAGGCTTTCGGATTGTTGGCTCAGTCTCTGTGAACCCTGCTTAGTTGACTCCATGGGCTGTTTTCTTGAGGTTTCCTTGACCCCTCTGGCTCCAGCAATCTTCCCCCCTCCCCCGCCCTTTTGCTTCAGGTTTCCCCTGATTCTGCCTACTTTTCTGCTGTGCATCTCTACATCTGTTTCCTTAGTTGCTGGATGGCACCTACCTGACAATTGGGTTAGGAGCCAATTTATGAGTACAGCAGAATATCATTAATAATCATTTCATTGATTTTTTTCCCAGTTGTGTTTGGTTGTATCCTGGATCTCTACAGTGTCCATAGTCTGATATGTGGCCAGTCAGGCAGTGTCAAGTGTGGGCTTCCTTTTGTGGTATGGGCTTCAACTTAGACAAATACTGAGAGAGACTGCTAGAGCAGGGGTCATTAAGGGGAGATGTTGAAATACGTATATATATATAACTGACCATCATACAGTGCTCCCCAACTACACAACCCTGGCAACTGCAGATTTCCACTCATTCTCTTGGCCCTCTGCTCCTATGGCCTGAGAGGTTTTATCTTTTTAACACAGCCATAATTTGAAGTATTCTTCTGTTCTACAGTTCATCAGTGCTCTTGTAAGGCCATGCCATCATGTTTCATGTTGAATTGGTCACTGACCTCACATGGCCATCCTATTCTAGGATCTGATATGGTCTGTGCACTTTGACTGCACAAATACTTCCATGACATTACCAAGTATCTGCTCTCAAGACTTTCAAATTCATGGCCCTCCTATCATTTGGAGAAATTCTAGGACAAAAAAAAAGGGGGGGGAGCATAGATTTCAATTATGCAACAATAACTTTCTGAGTTTCATTGGTAACTTCAGGATCAGAATCATAAAATCATAGCCTCTCCAGAACTTCAGGCTTCTCTTGAAACAAACTAAATTCAAGAAGAAGAAAAAACATGCATACTCATATCTGTACATATGTACTCTACCATCTAACTATCTAACCATTTCATGTCTCTCTCTCTCTCTCTCTCTCTCTCTCTCTCTCTCTCTCTCTCTCTCTCTCATTTATCTGTCTATCTATCCATCTGTCTATCATATATTATCTATCTTCTGTGTAACTTTAGCTACATCCTCTTATTAAACAATATGCTCAATAATGATTGGTAAATTGTAAGTTAAAACTGGATTAAAAACCTTACTCTGGAAATCAGTCTGGAGGTTCCTCAGAAAATTGGAAAGAGAACTACCAGAAGACCCAGCAATACCACTCTTGGGAATATACACAAAAGATGCCCCACTATGCCACATGTTTTACTATGTTCATAGCATCCTTATTTGTGATAGTCAGAAGCTGGAAACAACCCAGATGTCCCACAACAGAAGAACTGATACAGAAAATGCAGTTCATTTACACAATTGAACATTACTCAGCTATTAAGAATGAGGACATCCTGAGTTTTGCAGGCAAATGGATGGAACTCGAAAATATTATTCTGAGTGTGGTAACTCAGACTCAAAAAGACATGTATGGTATGCACTCACTAATATGTAGATATTAGCTAAAATAAATTATAGAATAGCCAAGATACAGTCCAAAGAACTCAAAAAAGTCAACTAGCTGAAGGGTCCAGGTGAAGATGCCTCAATCCTACTTGGAAGGAGAATAAAGCAATCTCAAGTGGGGAGGGAGGGAGGGACCTGGAAGAGAAAGTAGACAGGTTGGTGTGGTGGGAGGGGAACCTGATCTGGTATTGGGTGAGGGAAAAGGACTGAAGCCCTGAGTACTAGCAGAAAGAATGGAAACAGGCAACCACAGGAGGTAGGAGGGTGTGGGAACCTCCAGAATGTACCAGAGACCAGGAAGGTAAGAGACTCTCAGGACTCAAAGGGAGGGACCTTAGGTGAAATGCCTGACCTTAAGGAGGGGGAACTTTTAGAGTCCACTTCCAGCAGGAAGACAGGGCATCATATGAGGGAGGGGGTTGCCATCCCACAGTCAAAACTCTCACCCCTAATTGTTGCTGTCTGAAAGAACTGCAGGGATGGAAATGGAGAGGAGCCTGAGGAAAAGAAGGTCCAGCGACAGACCCAAAGTGGGATCCAGCTCAAGGGGAGGTTTCAAGGCCTGACACTATTACTGAGGCTATGGAACACTCACAAAAAGGGACCTATCATGACTGTCCTCCAAAAGACCCGAAAAGCAGCTGAAAGAGTCAGATGCAGATATTTGCACCCAACCAATGGACAGAAGCATCTGACCCCTGTTGTTGAATTAGGGAAGGCTGAAAGAAGCTGAGGAGAAGGAGGGTGATCCTGTAGGAGGACCAGCAGTCTCAATCTGGACCCCCGAGATCTCTCAAACACTGGACCACCAAAAAGGCAGCATACACCAGCTGATATGAGGCCTCCAACATATATACAGCAAAGGACTGCTAGGTGTGTGTTCATTCAGAGATGATGCACTGAACCTTCAAGAGATGGGAGGTCCCAGGGAGTTTAAAGGTCAGGTGGGTAGGTAGGGATATATTCATGGAGACAGAGAGTGAGGTGGTGAGGAGATTTGGGATGTGGAACAGTCAGAGGGTGGACTGGAATGGGGAGATAAAATCTGGAGTATTAAATAAATAAATTTAAAAAGAATATTAATATAGATTAAAGTGCCTCCATTTTGTAGTATTTGCTAATAAGCACAGTACTTATTAGACTGCATATCTTACTACAGACACACACACACACACACACACACACACCACACATTGTCTTAGAGAATCTTGATGTGGAATAGGGCTGATGAAGCATAGAGGAGCTACTTTCTTAACCAGCTTAATACATTCATTAGTTCCTTATGGCTGGTGTAGTTATAATACATTGCCAGGAGTGTGTTTTAACCAGATTAGATGTCTTGAGGTAAAGTAATGATGAAAATCAGGATTTAAAGAGGTTGACAACGTATAAAGAGGAAATTTACTGTCCTTTTACTTTTTCCCATGTATGAAATAAATACAGCCGTAGATGCTTTTCTGTGCCAGAAGCATGTATTTTGAAATGTAATAAGTAATATTGAAATGCTAGTTATGGAGTTTGATTCTCTCTGGGATTAGACATTTTGAATCTTAACTGTGCTTTGGAATGGTGGAAGTAATTTCAGATAGGACTGAAATATGATTGTAACCTTAGGTTAGGTATGGAGAGCCATATTAGTAGTAACTAGTCCCCTGTAACTAGTCATGTAGTCAGTGGTTAAAGCCCACGTTGTGAAACTTATAAGAAAGACAGAACTCAGACTCCAAGTCTCCAAAGCAGAGTCCTGATTGACAGATTCAACATATATAACATTATAGCCAAACAAACTGAAGAATCATTTCAAAATTATACAGATAACAATCACTGGCATACCAGTGTAGACATAAACAAATGCTAGTAGGAATTCAAGGGGCCATTTCTGAGATATTTCAAAGTAGGTACAAATTGATTTTATTGTGACTAGATAGAGCATGAATTATATATATTGATACATTCCCTTATGAAAAAAATCTCTAAAAACAAGTTAGCAGGAATACATGCCAGAAGTAGCTCTCTGTAACTTGTAACTTCTAAATATAAAAGTGTATTTGGTGTGAAATTTTTAAAGAAATGGAATGTTCTGCATGTCTCAGTAAGACACTACATGCATTTATCTATTGTTTCTCCACTTATTTGTGGGGTACCAAGTCTCTTACTCAACCTGGAATTCAGTTATTCATAGAAGCTGTCTGTCCAGCAAGTCTCAGGGATCCATTTGTCTTTGCCTCCTCCACTGGGGTTGAAGCTGTGCCACTGTGTGTGAATCTCTTATGTGGGTGATAAGAACCAAAACTCAGGCCCTGAAGCTCATGTGACAAGCATTACCCACAGTGCCTTCTACCAAATTCCCCCCTTATGAGCTTTCAAGACAGTATTATTTGGAACATTAACAGTCATGCAAATAGTGACCTTCATGCACTTCTCCCTACTGATGATATAAAGTGGGAAATATCCTTGAGTGACTCATTTCTGCCAACTTTCTTCACCACTGGAGATATTAGTTTTGGCTTTTTGAGTGGGGTTAACAGTGCCAAGTCAGGTCTGACTACCACTTAGTAAATTGAATGCAGGGGAGCTTAACAGACATTTGGCTGTTTTTATTACAGTGTGATAGTATTTACTATGTCTTGTCCACAGTATAGAGATTTAGCTAAAATTCAAAGGTACAGGAAAAACACATATTGTGACACACATCCTTTAAAAAATGTAGAGAGGCACAAAAAGGAAATTAAAGTCATCTGCAATTTCTTTACTTTTAGTTAATGTCTACTACTCTTACTGGTCACACATAAAATGAATGTATGTAAATATATGTGCAGAATTGTATAATCTCTTTAATTCTTGCTACTTTAATATATTTAGTTGTTCTCACAATGTTTTATTTTTAGTTCTGCTGACCTTGTTTTGTTTTACAAAATCTGCTATCACAAGAATATATATCACTCTTGATGCTTCTTTCTAGATATAACATTTTGGTTAAATATAGCTGCTTTCCTCATAATTTAACAAAAACTAATTATTTCAATTAATTCATCCAATATACTTAAATTCTTTGGAATATATCAGTAGTAAGGCATATATCATATCTAGTAAGAACACAGGAAAAGAGGGACCTTTTGGAGATCATGAGTAAATTTACTACATTCACCATAGTACTGGTTTTGTGAGTATAAACACATACCAAATGTTAGCAACAATTATGCTTTCATTATTCCAAATTTATTATATTTCATTTGTGTATCTCCAAAAGTACTTTAAAAAAGCATAACCTAAGAGAAGATTTGTAAAGCATATTCAAATACAGAGTGAACTATGAGCATATAGGAAAGTCTGTCTCTTAGTTATGAACATGTCATTGAATGTTTCTCAGATATGTTGAGAGGATGATAATATGTAAGCAAGGCACAGCCATGCAATGGAACAAGAAAAAAAAAAACATAGGTAGTGGCTGGGAACTTCAGATAAAGAGGAGAGATAATATTCATTATTATGAATTTTGAAAGAAAATGATGGACAGTCCATTGGACAATATTTTTAAAGGAAGAAACAGAGAAGATTTAAGAGAAGGGCATGGAATAATAAGAAAAGAAAGTAGAGAACCAGAGGAGACCAAAAGCTAATGAACCACAGCATCACCTGATATCCTAAGGGCAAATATTTTAAAGTAAGCCTGTGATACTCTATTGTGCATGTACACACCCATTGTATGAATGTGTATGTTTAACTTACTGTGACTATTGTGCAGGGAAGGGTTTGTACATAATTCAATAACTAATGCTGGTCTCTGTGCAGTGAGTGACCTGTACCATGATTGTGCTGGATTAGTTTCATGATGTCTGGTGCTAACTTCTCACTGCTACGCCTCACACAGGCATTTAACACACAGACTTCATCAACCTCCTTGATTAATTGCAGACGGCAAGGAAAAAAATGGGAAGACAATATTATGCCTCAGATGTTCTAAGTTAGAAAATCCGATACCTGACAGCTAACTTTCATTGAGACTTTTAACACTCGAAATAACAACAAGCTAAGAAAATAGTTCAGTTGCAGAATGTAAGGAGTCTGCATGGAAATGGAATAAATGACTCAAGTAAGCAGATGCATGAATTTGTACCCGAGCAGATGGACTGGAGAATTGGCTTTGAAAAGAATTTAGAGTGATATAGTTTTAGACCAAGACTGGAGACAAGCTTACATTTTAAAACATTGGTAGAGAATGTGAATAGAATCAGAGAATTAGCCAAGACTCCAGTAAGGAAGCTGGCAACAACTAAAGAGCAAGAAATTTGCTTACAAGTCAGAGGAGAGAAAGATCAGAAATTGCCCACATGTGGCTTAGTGTATGGGATTCCATCTTTTTTTTTTTTCTATTTCAGCATAAAAATGTAAAACAAGCAGAAACTTTGGGGCTTAAAAGTACCAAATGTATTCTCTTATGATCTTAGAGACTGAATGTCTAACTTCCACGTTCGAGGATTAAGGGGTAGTATGGTAGGGCTCATAGTTTATGAAGGCGGTAGAGGAAAGCCTATCTCTAGCTTCTAGAAACCAGTTTTAGTCTGTAGTTTATGGGCCCTTCCTCCAACTATGTCACTCAACTGCTATTTTCCTATAGCAGCTTCTCTCTCCCTTGTCCGAAGTCACATGATACATCACCTAGATCACCAAGATAGTCTAAGGTACTCTCTTTAGACTTTTTCCAGTTTAGTCCAGATTAATTGTTAAGAAAGTGCACATTTTCTTTACTTTACAGATAGTAAAATTATTAAAATTATTACATTATTTTGTATGTTTGTGGCCATGTGTTTGCATATGTACACCTGAGTGAGTAAAGGATCATGGGAAGGCCCATGGATATCTGTGTGTCTTTCTTAATCCCTCTCCCTCTTGTTTTTTGAGACATGGTTTCTCACTGAATGTTCAGTGCACTTCTTCAAACTGAGATACTTCAAGATCCATCTATATGGTTCTTGGGCATGAACCCAAATGATGGTTTATCCTACCACCAAGACACTTGCTCAACCATGTTCATTGTGACTTTATTCATAATAGCCAAAATTTTGAAACAACCTTGACATCTCTCAATAGTTAGAAGGATAAAGAAAGTCTAGTTCATTTACACAATGGAATATTACAAAGCTAATAAACAAATGAAATAATTAAATTTACAGATACACAGATGGAAAAGAAAAAAAGTCCTTATGATTGAGGTAACCAAGACACAGAAAGACAAATATGGTATGTATTTTCTTATATGTGGATAATAACTGTTAAGTCAAGAATAAGCATGCTATAGAACCACAGAGGTTAGGTATAGAGTGCTAGGGGAATGCGTATAGATCTCTCTGGGAAAGGGAAATAGAGGAGATAGTTATGAATGAATGAGGGGAGAATAGTGATCAAACAGGGAGAGGAAGAAAGAGGGAGAAGAGGCAGTTAAAACTAAGGGCCATTTAAACTGTAGAATGTAATTCTAATAAAACAGAAGCTTCGCAAAACCAAAAATAAACACTATTGCATATGCCAGCAAGATAATGCTGAAAGGGTCCTGATATAGCTGTCTCATGAGAGGCTATACCAGTGCCTGGCAAACATGGAAGTGGATGCTCACAGTCAGCTATTAGTTGGAACACAGGACTCCCAAGGAAGGAGCTAGAGAAAGTACCCAAGGAGCTGAAGGGGTCTTCAACCCTATAGGTGGAAGAATAACATGAACTAATTAGTTCCCCCTGTGCTCATGTCTCTAGCTGCATATATGGAAGAAGATGGCCATCATTAGGAAGAGAGGCCCCTTGGTCATGCAGACTTTCTATGCCTCTGTACAGGGGAACGCCAGGGCCATTATGTGGGAGGGGTTGGGTAGGGGAGCAGGGCGGGGATAAGGGAGGGTATGGGGAACTTTCTGGATAACACTTGAAATGTAAATGAAGAAAATATCTAATAAAGAAAAAAATAATTTAAAAAAACATGCACATATATAAAGGCCATCTAAAGGAAACTGCCAAAAACAAAGGAGAAAGGTCCTCACTCATCAGGACCTTTCTTGTTATCAGCTATCACTTCTTGTATCATGAATCAGTTACATCTGATTAAATTGTTGGCCAAAGGGGTGCTAAGGAAGCTCCTAAACAACCAGAACTCTTTCCAAAAGCTACACATTTTCCTCCACATACAGATGTCCAGGCCCTACTGCCAAAGACAAGACCTATAGAACTTGCTGAAAATGGAGAAGTTGAGCTGGCGTTCACTCCTACTTGCTAGTGTCTTTGATACAGGAAGGTACTCTGTGTTGTGACCAAATGTGGAATGAAAACAGCAGCCCAACTCCAAATGCTTCTGTTTACAACAGTGTCCTGTATGCAAGATAGGCTAGTGGAATGGTGGCACAGAGCTTCTGAGAGTAAACAAGCAATATCTTTATCTGAGGTCCACTTTATGATGTGGAGACCATCCTCACCACTGCTTAGGTGACCAAGAAAGAACCTAAGATTAGATAGGACAAGGACTGGAAGAAAACCAAATACTTTTACTCAAGTAAAGGAACTTTGCAATAAAATAACTTCTCATGATATTCTGCTATATTCATAGAGCAGTGTCTTCTTTGCTCAGCCATCATCAGAGAAGCTTCCTCCTGAAGCAGATGGCAAATGAGACTCAATATCAGATATTATGCAGCTAGTGAGAACCCTTGGACCATTCAGCCCAAAACAAGATGACTCCATCAAACCCTTTCCCTCAGTTCTCAGAGAAGTCTTGGAAGAGGTTGCAGAAAGAGTATAAGATCCACAGTGATGGAGAAAACATAGTCTTCTAAACACAACAGGACCTACACACATGAGAACTCACAGACTAAGACACTATGCACAGAGCCTGCAAGGGTCCGCAGCATGTGGGGTCCTAGAGCTTAAACGAGAAGGGGACTCATGCTTCCATACCTATCCCTGAAGCCATCTTCAATTAATATTCATTTGTAAATGAAATTTTAGTTTTCTGCAAGAGAATCTTTTTTGATGCTGATATGAATATTATTATTTTGCAAAGAAAATAATTTCCATTCAAAAATATAGAAAAATACTACATTATTAATTATGAATAAATTTTCAAGAATACATTTCCTTTATGGCTTCATTTTTTTTAAAACAAATTATTTTATTAGATATTTTCTTTATTTCAAATGCTATCCTAAAAGTCTCTACAAGAGAATCTTATTGGAAAAACAAATTATTCTTAAGGTTATTCCTTATGCCCGGGAGTAGAAGACCAACATAAAATGAATTCAATGGCAATTTTTGAGGTTCCTCTCTCTCTCTCTCTCTCTCTCTCTCTCTCAGTTTTATTTATTATTTAATCTAATAATTATTTATTTTTCTTATTTTTTATCAATACTGCTTTGCATAAATATGATAGTTTCCGGTTCTGTACTTTTACAGGATTCATGTGCCTTTGATTTTGGAGCTCTTTTCCTTTTGTTTGTTTGTTTCCTATTATGATGTATTTTCTTTTATTTTATTAGATTACATTTTATTGCTATCCGTTAGATGCCTGTTTGTTTTCTAGTGGAAGACAGAATGGGGGTGATCCAGATAGGTGTGGAGATGAAGAGGAACTGGGAGGAGAAGAGGGAGGGGAAAACATTATCAGAATATAGTGTACAAAAATATTTTAACCAAAAGAAAATATTCATTCATTTAAACTACCTGGCTGCCCAGGAGCAAGGCTCCTCTTGTCTCCACTTCCACAGATCTGGGAGTACAAGTGTCCACCAATACAGCTGTCTTTTATGTGAGATCTGGAAATTGAACTCAAGCCCTTATGTTTGCGCATCAGGAACTTTACCCAGAGAACTGTGTTCCCACCCCCATACAACATGACTTCTTTATCTTTATTGACCAAAGAAATATTTTAAACTAGTTCCTAGAATTCAGCAATGAACAACAAGTTTGGCTAAAGAAAGCTGTGGTTTTGTTAATTGTAATATTGCTTTCCTTCATATTTTAATCATTTCCCCCCAATTTTGAATTGCTTTAAATTTTCCTTCACATTTCACTAAACTATGCTGTATTTCCAATGGCATCAGGGGCCTTGCCTTTACTCAAAATTTGCCTTAAATATTCCCTTTATGTCTTATCACATAGCTCTCATTCTTATATTTCAGAGGTAAAGTAGGCTCTAGTTTCTTTTGAGTTATAAGATATGCATGCATTTTGTACAACTGATGGCTACTAATATGTCACTAGAGTGGTTGTTTATGTGCATATGTAGTGAATATGTATGTACATAAATGTTGATAAGGTAGAAAATGAGATTTTAAAACAGAATTTTCCTTACCAGATATTTTATGTAGATGGTATAATTTTCAGCACTTATCATTAATTTGTATATATATATATATATATATATATATATATATATATATATATATATATATATTGAACTTTTGTTGTTGTGATGGTTTTTATACGTTCTGCCTAAGGAGTGGCACTATTAAGGGTGGTCCTTGTTGGAGTAGATGCTGTCTTGTTGAAGTAGGTGTGTCACTGTGGGTGTGAGCTTCAATAACATAGTCCTAGCAGCCTGAAAGTCAGTATTCTGCTAGCAGCCTTCAGATAAAGATGTAGAATTCTTAGCTCCTCCTGCACCATGCCTGCCTGGATGCTGCCATGTTCCCATTATCATCAAGATAATAGACTGAGCCTCTAAACCTGTAATCGAGCTCTAATTAAATGTTGTCCTTGTAAGAGTTGCCTTAGTCATGGTGTCTGTTCACAACAGTAAAACCCTAACTAAGGTATTTGTTATCATAGTATTGAGGACTGTAATTGAACTTACAGGTACTAGGGACCATTATGTACCTTAATGTGTGGGTACTGAGAACCAAACCCTGATCTTCTGATTTTCTGCAAGAGCAACAGGTGCCCTTGATTGCTGATCCATCCCTCCAACACTGAAACTTTTATATTAAATACCCACCATCACTGAGTACCATCTTAAAATGCTTGGAACAATGTAGTTCTTCAATTTTTCTAATGAGTGCACAAAATCTCAGTTTTTATAAAGTATGGACACAAAGATGAAAAACAAATGGAAATTTTTGCTATTATTTTTTCAATGGCATAACTTTCCATATTTTTAATATTATATAGCACAAACAGAAAAAGAATCTCTCAAGCTCTACCACAAGCCCTCTCTACTGTCTTTCAAATTCACAGCTTTATTTTCACTAATTGTTGTATGCATATTTGTATGTGTACATAATATGTGTTCTTAAATCTAACCTATTAAACCCATATAATGGTACCTGTATGGATGTTTTCAAGGCTGGATATTTGACAGTGGTCAACCAATGGGTGTGCCATTGTCTGATAAGACCACCTCTCTCCCTCTCTTAGCTTTCCCTAGTTGCCTCCAGTTATTTGTGCAAGGTTGAGGCCACATGGGCTTTTCTCTGTCTAGTTTGGGCTGTCCTTTTAAATAAACATTTCCTCCAAAAACAATCTAAGATCCTCTAAATATTGCAAATTCTTACTTCACTTTATTTCACCAAATTCTGTCTTCAGCTGCCTCTAAGACATCCAAGGTCTGGTGAAGACATGGTCTTGTCATGGCTCCTCCACGGGAGCTTTGCTGCTGACTTATTCTTAGGGCACAACCTATCCATGCATTCACTTGCTGTTCTTTTCAGTCCTGATCATTCTCTTAGACACAGCTTGTTTGAACTGAGCTCTTTTAAAAGCTACTGTTAAATTAGCTGATCAGGTTTTCATAATTTTATAATATTCTTAGTGACTTATAATATTCAGAGCAACTTCCTGGTTGGATCCTTCTGACAGCCAGGGATCTACTTTAAATTATTTTGTGTGCCTGATCACCATCACAATTTCCATTTTCTTACTGAATTCCAGCCTTTCCCCCAGCTCTTATTCAAATAAATTTGTTTTTCTTTTCTTCTCTTTTTTTCTTGACTTTCACAAAACTGTATGCAGGCAAAACTTTGTACAAAAATAAAAACAATATTTTAGAAATTGTTGAGACAGAATAAGTTTCTACTAGAGCCATAGAAGGATCTAGAATGGGGACAGTGATGAATCTGGGCTGATGGTTGTGGAGTAGAACTAAGAAAATAGGAACTATCTAAATATGCAAAGAAAGTCTGGAGAGAAAACAGATCAAAGCAAGCTCTGAATTCAAGATGTATTATCATATGTAATGTGGGAAAAGTAAAAGAATAAACATTTTAGATTAGATCTTCTAAAGTAAAGTTTTTCATGGTACGACTTTCTAAGACATTAATTTTTGCATCTTTTTTTGAGTACTACCCTTTGATGTCTAAAAATGTAACCTACTAAGCATACATAAGAAATTAAAATCCATTGCAATAAGAAAGCAGAAATATTTCTATATTCGAGTCCTATAAGACCAGCAGTTCTCCACCTTCCTAATGCTGTGAACCTTTAATGCAATTTTGGATGTTGTAGGGAACACCAACCATAAAATTATTTCATTGCTACTTCATAACTATAATTTTGCTACTGTTATGACTCACAATGCAAATATCTGATATGCAGAATAAATGATATGCTATCCCCAAAGCGGGTCACAGTCCACAGGTTGAGAAAGACTGATAAAGACAGTCACTGTTAAGGCTGTATTTAATAACCTATTGTATTTAATAACCTATGTATTATTTTCATTTATATATTGTTGCTGATATGCTTTAAAACTAGCTTCTATGTCTACATTATTTGTATAAAAAATTCTATAGCTAGAGTAGACTGTCAGAAATTACATGATAAAATATAAAAAATATAGCTATTTGAAAATTCACGATATGTCTTGTCAAATGTTTTCTTTGGGGTTTGGCTAACTTCAGTTTATGGCAGTGACTTTTGAGACATACAGTTCGCTGTGCTCACATAAGCATAGAACATTATATTGGTAACAAGTTATTAAAAGCAAAGCGTATGCCAATGCCTTAAAATAATGATCCCCAGCAAGATATAAGCCAGATCATTGTGCAGGATTTGAGTTAATGCCAGGATCGAGAAACATGACTTCTGAATCTCTTCTCCACCTGGACATGTAAAAATAACATAAGTTGAGAGAAGATTCGCCAGAGGATCATGGAATCCATTTGACTTTGGAGGGAACTGGTAAATGC
>CACVCL010022731.1:0-33455 GCA_902729485.2 Mus minutoides
GGTGTTCAACCTCTACTGTAATGGTGCTTCTGATCGAACTATTGAAATAAACTCAATTTTAAGCTTGCTTTTTACCAGAATCACTTTTAATAACTGCCATTATCCTATCTAATTACAATGATTGCTTTGGCTCAGAATACCTCACAACATTAGCTTTCAGTCCAATACACCCCAGCAATTGCATTTGGTGGAAGATGGGAGGATATTAGCTGAAAATAACTCGTGCGCCTGGGTGAGAGAGAGTCAAGAAAGCTTAGTTTCCCAAGGGAATAAAACTACAGGCTCTTAGGAGATGCTGAGGTTGAGAGGGATTATATAAAATCTATAATTTTATAGCCTGACATTTTACAAAGTCAAAATGTCTGGATTAAACCATCCCTCTGACATTTACTAAGTGTTTTGAATACCATCCTTGCCACGTGTCTTAGTTCAGTTCTCTCTTGCTGTGATAAAATACACTAACAAAAGTATCTCAGGCGCGAGAGGCCAGAAGTTACAGTCTATGAGAGCAGGGAACCCAGAGCAGCAGGAACTTGAGGGTGGGGGGTGGTCCTCCCGTATTTGTAATCAGGAGCAGTGTAATGCAGGCATTACTCCATCAGCACTCAGCTCTCTCCTTTTCATTTGGTCCAGAGTCTCACTCTTAAAATGGTGCCAGCCATGTTCAGGCTGTGTCTTCCCATCTCAATTAATCCCTTATAGGCCAATCTAATTAATAACAGTTTCTGGCCAAGACTCTCTATGAAGGTGTTTATTGTGTCAAGTCAACAATCAATGCCAACCTTCAGAACACATGGCTACAAAACAGCTATGCCATGCCATTCTGTGTAAAGGTTAAATAGATAACAATGCAATGTCCTTATGGCTATATAGGGCATATGGAAAACGCCAGATTATGGGGCTTACGATCAGAACTTTCATTGTTACTGTTATCTCTTTCGGGCCAAGATTCTCTCTCAGCCAAATGTACATCTTCTTATCCTTATGCCAACTGTTAAAATTATAATTGTTCTCTCATATTTTAGATTAGAAAGCTATGACTTCTAGGAATCAAAAAAATTATCAATATTATCTTTTTTCCTTTTTTTAGTATAGAATAGTGTTTATTCAGGGCATGGGGAGGGGAGTTAAGAGAGTAGTAGAGGCAGAGAAAGGCAGACAGGAGAGAGAAGTAGATGTTGGTCATGACCACGTGGAGAGAGAGGAGAAGGGAATTAGGAGAGGGGCAAGCAGGAAGCAAGAGTAAGAGAGACAAGAGAGTAAGAGAGAATATTATCTATTTAAGAAGTGTCACATGCGATTTAAATTATGATTTTCTGCCTGATTTTTAGTTTACACTACGTTATTGTGGTCTATAAAATGTGTTTATAAAACTTGAGGAAAAAAATAACTGGGCTAGAGGATCAATTGTAGGTTCTGAAAGTGGAACAGAAAGAAAGCTAGGTAGCTAATGCACTCAGTGGATAGCTGCAGTACTCAGTTTTAATTAAATAGTGGGACCTTCAGTTCCATGAATGGAGTTCTAGGGGTGGAAGCCAAACCTTCACAAAGGAACATGTAATCTCAGCTGCACTGACAGCAACAGCACACAAGGACATGTAAAGCATCAGAAGCCCATGGTCTGCTCTTGCTTAAGAGACACAGTGAATTCTGTGACCCAAACCTCCCTTCATATTAAATTACTGTTTCTTCTAATGCTAGACTATGACAGCTCCCAGCTGAACCTTCTCTTTTCAATTTCCATCAGCTGAAGAGAACCACCATACTGCAGGGCAGTCTATTCTTGGATTCATCCTGGGGAACCAATGACTGGTCAATAGAGGACCATTCTCCTTGGGGTATGTGGGTCTATCATGTGAGCACCAGAGCTCTTTGAAATTAACATCTCTTTAAGAATCTCTGCCAATTCTGCCTCTTTGCTTGCCCACAAGTGTTAATCCTGACAGCACTGCACAGTGAATTTCCTGCACACAAATCAATGACTCAGAGTCTATTTCCCAGGAAACCCGAATTGCATTATGGGCTGAAGCATGCATCTTTGCTGTGGCAGCCTGTGCCAGTTCATCTCCGTATTTTTGAGAGGGTTCTAGTGATTTGTCAAATATTTACTGTAGAATCAGTAAATACAGCAGGATGTAATAAATATCAGGAGCAGTTTCATAAGTGTCAGAAAGGAAATGTTTTATTGATTTTCAAGGGAGCAATTTAGCTGTTGTTGGAGGATAAGTCAGGGATCTGGGCTGAGATGTGGGTGAAAATGGGCACAGCCATTAGCATTATTTTCTCTCCGGGATCTGGAATGCTCAGGACAGCAGGCTAACATTAATTACTGCCAGGTAAATGGTGATAAGCCAGGCCTCTGCTGAGTGGTTAAGACATTCTTCTTCTACTTATCTCCCACTCCTATCTAAAATATTTCCTGGAAAACTCCTTTGAAGTGGTGTCACTGTGACCAAGTCTTGTCCTCCAGACACCATGACAAAAAGAAGATAATCCTGAAAGGTATAGCTATAGGAGTGTCCTGGGACATCATTGCACATCTCAGGGGGTGGATCTTGGAAATCTCAGGAATTTAATGATTAGATGGAATGCCTAGTTCTAGTCTCAGCACCCCATTCAACATGAAGCTCATGCTCCTACTTGAAGCCTTTGCCCATCTCCAGGTATCTTTGCCCAGAAATTTCCCAAATGTCATGTGGTTAAAATCAGTGAATTCTTTAAGAAATATCAATAAGCCTTAACGTCTCTTGGCAGGCAATATACTTCACACATATCTATATCCTTGCGTCTATCAGTTTACCTACTAAAATTCTATCTAAAGAAAATAATACAAAATGTAGGCATGAGTTTCTCAATGAAAAGATGGATTGTGGCTGTTTTCTTCAGCCCCACACTGTGCTGGCTTGAATGAAAAATGGCCCCATAGACTCATAGGAAGTGGTATTATTGAAGGTATGGCCTTGTTGGGGAAAGTGTGTTCAGCAGCAGGAGTTTTAAGATTTCAGAAGTTCAAGCCAGGCTCAGTGTCACTCTCTCTTCCTGATGCCTGTCAATGGCACATGCAACTCTCTGAGGAACCTCTCCTGCACCATGTCTGTGTCCGTGCCATCATGCTTCTCGCCATGATGATAATGGACTTAATCTAAAGCTCCTGTAAGTGAGCTTTGATGAAATGTTTTTCTTTATATGAGTTGGCATGATCATGGAAGACACTTTCACTTTCTAAAGTAGTGCTGTGCACATGGAAAACATAGGGCAAATATTCGATAAGTAAACATTCAGCGGTGAATAAGGTAGACAGGTGATAATAAAAATTTGAAAGACATAAAGAAAGGCTTCCTCTTTTTGGTTTGGAAGGAGTTAATGTTGCGTGAGTGCCATAATCTCTACATTTATAGCATATCTGCTCTCCACTATATATATATATATATATATATATATATATATATATATATATATATATTACACACACACACACACTAACAACACTGCTTTAAAGTAGTGAGATGGCAGAGGTTCCTGTCCTGTGACAAACAGGCAGGCAGGCAGACAGACAGACAGACAGACAGACAGACAGACACACACACACACACACACACTCCACACACAGCTTAATGCTGTTGAATACTGTGATGGTGTGTATATTCTTGGGCCAGGGAGTGGCACCATTTGGAGGTGTGGACTTGTTTGAATAGGTGTGACCTGGTTGGCCTAGGTGTGTCACTGTGGGCGTGGGCTTAAGATCCTCACCCTAGTTGCCTGGAAGTCTGTCTTCCACTAGCAGCCTTTGGATGAAGACGTAGAACTCTCAGCTCTGCCTGTGCTATGCCTGCCTGGATACTGCCATGCTCCCACCTTGATGTTAATGGACTGAACCTCTGAACCTGTAAGCCAGCCCCAATTTATAAGACTTGCCTTGGTCATGGTGTCTGTTCACAGCAGTAAAACCCTAAGACAAATACCTTATCTGGTGAGGCAAAGACTACAGTCAAGCAAGTATGCAAAACTCTAGTGTGTTCTTTCTCTGCCGCTGTGTGCTCTCCATCCTCTTGTCTCTAGGCAGCCAGACTCAGCACCAAGCTATTTTCAAGTCAGACCATTCTGCAACTTTCCTTTTCAAAGTTTCCCTTCCCGTTCACTCTTCATGTCCTCTCCCTGTGTTCCAGTAGAGCACCTTGTAAGACTGACAAACCACTTTAGTAGCTATGGAGGAATTCAGTAAATGCTAATGAATCTGCTGCCCATCCATGCCCCACAACTACATTGTCTCTGACTCAACATAGTTATTTATCATGCTGGATCAAAAGCAGATTGAGCCTTTTAACACCCTTCGGAGTCAGTGCACACAGCAGTTTGTATTTGAAAACACAAGTGTGAAGGAGATAAAAGGAAAGACAGCCCATCAACAATTCTCACCATCTTTCCTCTCCTACTTCTCCCCAAGGAAAGAGACAACTGGGAGGTCAACCCTGGCCTCCTTTGTTTATATAAGAGTCAGATGGAAAGGAAGCTGCCACAAACCTGGTTACAGATGGCAGCCTTAAGGAGAGAGAAGAGAGCTGTTTCCAATGCAAGGAAACAGAGAGAAGGATTAGTGATGGGGGTGGGGCAGAGGAAGTACATAAGAAACAGAAAGTGACAAGGGAAAATTTACCCCCCAGCCGCCCACCCCAGTTTCCATGTACGAAGAAATCCCCTTTGTAAATATGTAAATATTAAAACATTAACATATTTTGAGACATATTACATTAACTATTTAACTACTTTAATAGGTTTTAGTTATTTTTAGTTGCTGGACTATTTGTTGACATGTGACTTTGTAGGAAACTACATATAAAGGTGTTGTGTTATGAATAGGTGCTTTGATAGTTTTCTGAAAGTGTTTTTAATTGTTGTTTTCATTTTGTTTTGAAACAGGGTTTTTCTGTGTAGTCCTGGCTGTCCTTGAACAAGCTCTGCAGACCAGGCTGACTTCGAATCACAGAGATCTACCTGGACCTCACAAATGATGTGATCAAAGGCTTGAACCATCACTGCCCAGCTCTCAAAGGTTTCTAAAAAATAAGAGTTCATTGAAATTATTTCACTTTTAAAATTTTCCAAATTTTGCTTGGAAAACCTGTATTCTAGTTTTATCTTCCAAACTGTATATTCAAACTGTGAGTCTCTTAAAAGTACAGGATACGTTGATGAGTCTTCATGAGCTTAGCCTCTCTTATATTTCTAGGAGACAAGATCTTATAGCAAACCTGCACTGTTTCTCTGGCCTTTACACTCTTTCTGCCCCCTATTCCTAGATGACTCCTGAGCCATAGTGCAAGAATTGTGTTGTAGGTGATCAGCTGGGACTGGGCACGACATCATCTCTAGTTCATATTTTGATCAGTTGTGGTTCTCTATAATGGGCTCAGTCTGTTGCAAAGAGAAGTTACTTTGGTGAAGGGTGAAAACTACACATGGTTAGCTAAACAAGTCTTGAAGAATGAGACCTATGGATATGTTAACATGGAAGAGAATATTTCCAGAGCCTAAAACTCTAGACAGAGAACTTCCCCTTAACAGGAAAAGTTGAGATTTAAGGAATAGTCTTCCCCACTGAAGGACCATCCAAGTGGCTATTCTCTATCAAGTGGCCGGCCCCAAGGTGTTAGACATACAAGCAACATACAAATTGAGCAGGTCGTATTTATGTTTCTATTTTATTTTATTTTATTTTTCAAAGATTTGTTTACTTTTATGTGCAATGGTTTTTGCCTGTATCCATGTTTGTGTGAGAATGCCAGATCCCCTGGTACTGGAGTTACATTTAATTGTGAGATGCTGAGAATTGAACCTGGGTCCTATGGGAGAAGAGCCAATGCCTTTAACCTCTGAGCCATCTGTCCATCCAATGTTTGCATTCATATATATGTACAGTACATATGTATGTATGTAACAACAAGTAAAGAAAAAGAAATCATGGATTTGAAAGAGACAAGTCTCTTGCAGAGAAAGGGTTAGACATAGGAAACAAAAAAGAGAAATAATCTCAAAAACAAAAAATATGAAAAGAAATAATAGGAAATATGCATTTTGCAAAGAACAACAATTAGCATTTGTTCACCAGGTCACAATGTAAAACTAGGAGTGAATGATGTGTGTGACTTTATATATTTCCAAGAAATCCTTCAGTTGTCTTCATAAAGTGCCAGACCAATGAATCCTTCAGTACCACTGTGAATTAATTCTTGAATGATTTAATTATTGGTAACTTCATGAGATATGTCATTTAAATACTGTGTGTGTGTGTGTGTGTATGTGTGTGTGTGTGTGTGTGTGTGATATTTGTGGAGACCAGAAGAAAATATTTAGGGAATTACTTTTCTCCTTCCATTATGTAGGTCTTGGGAATAAAACTAGGTTTTGTTTGTTTGTTCTGTTTTATTTTGTGGCAAGCACCTTTATCTGCTGAGCCATCCCTCTTTACCAGATCTAGCTGTGTAAAGTACCAACTTTGGGTCAGAGAGATTAGTCAGTGGCTAAGAGCATTGGATGCTGGTCCTGAGGAGCTCACACACATTTGTTCTCCAACTTCAGGGCATCTAGTATCCTCTTCTGATATGATCAGCACCAGACATGTAGATGCTGCACAAACAAACATGCAGGCAAACAATTCTTGCACACAAAACAAAACAGAACAACCCCCCCCCCCCCCCCTAAACTAGAAATGTCACAGAAGCAGTAATGTGTCCTCCCCTAGGCTTGGAGTATTGCCATAAATAAGGAGAAATGATTTGTGTGTGTGTGTGTGTGTGTGTGTGTGTGTGTGTGTGTTTCAATGAAGGAGCTAAAGAGGGGTGAGAAGGAGCCTCAGAGGAGAGAAGACAGAATAGAAATGATAGGAGAATTCATAGAAATTATTAGGGAAGACCTGTTCTTGGAGCTCTTTGGTAGAAACAACCACCCAATGGGGTCTGAGAAGTCCGAAAGGATCTTTACACATTGAAATCATTGCTCAATGTTCTATGTAAACTGTTTAAATAGAGGAAAGGAGTCTCCCTTGCTATTCCTCATATGCCCACTTATCACCATGGTTACTTCTATTTAAATTTATTAACATCTTTGGACACTTAGCATTGTGCTCACAATGATGAGACTTGATGTGTTTACACAGCATGGTGACTGTTTTTCCAGCTTGTCAAAGTGTCATCAATTTTTCCTTTCTGGCTTCTTCTTACAAGAGAGGCATGTCAAGTGCTTTTTGAAAGCTTCCTGCAGCACCCCAACAGGTCTCTCCAGTAACGTTCTCCTCTCATTAATCATTGGGTGTCCTGCACTGTTTCTCATCTAGAGTCAGAGGCTTCTGATGTATTCTGTAAACTCATTGTCTCAGAATTCTGGTTCTTTGGAGACAAGTGTCATGAAAACGCTTCTGGGTAGACAAAAAGACACATTCATTTTCAACTCCCAGTTGACCCTGTTATTTAAAGAGCCAATACTTATAAGGATGGCAGGTGTATTATACAAAACATTAATTTTTCTATTCCAGGTGTTGTAATTATGGATGCTTTGAGTTTCCCTGCCACATCTGTCATCCTGAGGTCATAATCTTTGAGAAATGATTGCCCAAGTTGTGCAGTTATAAATTAACAATAAACACCATTTATTGAATACTTAACATTAAGCATTTACTCTTTTGAGAGCTTTTGATGTAAGAACTTTTTATGTTTCTTTTTTTTCTCTGCCACAGTATAAGGACTATACCAGATTTGGGGAAAGAGAAGGAAACAGAGACATTAAGTGGTGTCTGAAGGCCTAGTGTGATCAACAGCAGAACAAAGCTTGGATGTCTGTATAGCCATGATGTCACACTTAATCTAACAGTAAGTATAGACATACGTGGTTTTCAACCTATATGGAAGTTTTATGGGGCCAATAAGCACTCAGTGGGCTACATATAAATTTATGTGCATTTGTGTGTATGTATGTTTGTCATTATGTGTGCATTTAAATGTATTTTCATTAATTTTTGTGGTAATTTTAAACCATTTATTTTGATCCGAATCACCCCCAGTTCTCCCCTTAAGTCCTCAGATCCATCCCCACCTCATTGCTTCTTTCAAGTTCTCTGTTTTTGTTTTTTGTTTTTCCTGGAAAAAGATACTATTGCTTTCATTAGGTTCTTGGCATGAACAAAATCTCCATAAAAGGAGTCTAAAGACCATTGTAAAAAAAAAAAATATTGCATAGTGTTTGAGATCTAACAATCCATGGTTTAAATCCTAGCGCTGTCACCCAGCAGAAAATTGAGCCTCATTAAGTCATTAACAGATTTAATTTCCCTGATGTGTTGCATAGAGAATAATAATACGAACTCAGAGGGGTTCTATGAAAGCCAAAGAAGGTAATGTATCCCCAGCATTTGGACTGCACATGCTTAGAGAGAACAAATAAATACAGTAAGCTAGTAGGTCTCTCTGGAAGCCTGGAGGCAAACATGATGCTCCATGTCAATCAAGATGTGATGTCTTCATCTGCCTCTTTCCTCTACGTCTTAGTTGTCTTCTAAAACACTGTTTTTTTGCATCCAAAAGCAGCCATTGTGAGTGAAGCTTAGAGGTACAGTTGTAGATTTTTTTAGATGGATTCCTCACCTTCACATAAAAGATGTTCCAGTGTTCTGTAGGCCCAGCTAGGTCTTACACTTCCAAGCTTTTAATAAAAGGTCAGTGGAGAGAGAACAAAATAAAACAACTGCCCTGATATTGCCAGATTTGGAGTGTCCTTGATGCTTCCTTTATTTTTTTTTAAAAAAAATGTGCAGAATAGTCATAAATGAAAAATTTGGATAAAAGAAATAAACACAAATAACACTGTATTAATATTCCTTGGCCAGAAATTTAGTGGCCTTAAACAAATGTGTTCAGATAGATCTGAAAGCTATTGGTCTCAGTCCTTACTTGGAGGTATCAGCAAGGCTGTGTATCTATTGGGGGTTGGGGGACTCTATGAAAGATCCCTTTCCTATCTTTTCTTGCTGCTATAGAGTGCCTGAACTACTTGGTTTGTGTTCCTCTTCCACAATGGCTAGTTGTAGGGACTGATGAGTTCCTAAAGTCCTTGTAATGTCTTGAATGATAAGGATGCTATTAGAAACGTGAGCGTTTTTTCTTTGACCTCAGTTTCTGATACAGACTCCTATGACCCATCTGATTTCCCTACCACTAGGGATGTCTGGCACTGAACTTCTAAATCACTTGGAGTTTTCAGGATGACCCAGCATCTCTTGTCCTAATAAAGCAAGGCACATTGGATTCCTGGAGGATATTGCTGCCTTAAAGTGCAGGCCATTACTAAAGGTTGGTATTTTCAGCCCCACATTCTCCTTAGAGGTAACAAGACTGGAAATGTGGGCAATATTGGATCCCGTCTACATAATGATGCTTTCATAAATATCCGTGTGCCATGGAGTTCCGAGAGCTATTGGGTTGGTAAGTACATTTACATGTTGGGGCGTTAGCATATCCCTACTTCAAAAGTTCTGCACTAGGAACTCTCAGTTCTCACCAGGTACCTCTCGTCGTCTTGTATTCAGCTACATCTTTAATCAGACCCTTAGCACATTAAATTAGCTAGGAAACACGTGAAAAGTTGTTCCATGAGTTTATGGAAGTGCAGTGCCAAATTATTCAAAGAGTTGCTTGAAAACACCCTGGTGGCAACCTAATATTCGCAATTGACCTCTAATGTGAGAGGCAGAGTTGAGGATGCAACCCCATGAGATCTGATAGTCTCTCTCTCTCGAGGTTGATTGTGTCAGAATTGAGTTGAATTAAATTGGGGAGCAGACAGCTGGCATCTGTGGGAGAATTCAGTAGAGAATTGTTTGGTGCATGGGGAAAATTCCCATACATCTGGTGTCAGAACTGTGCTATTAGATAATGGAAGGGATAAGGGACAGTGTTTAGCTTTTGTCATATGCCTGCCCCAGTCACAGCATATCACTCAGCCTGACTTACATTCTCCCACACCATGTTTCCCCTTTTCATGATCCCCTGTGAATATCACAGGCCTCATTAGATAATCTTTGATAATGTCAAGGATTAGCATGCGTTACTCTGCTGTTAACAGGCTCTTGGATGCTGTGATGGAGTTGTTGGACTTCATTCATTGGGCAGCCAGGAACTACTGATAATTTTCAGCAACAGAGCAATGTATTATTATTATTTTTTGGTCAATTACTTTTGAATGAAAATAAAATATGATTTGGGATTTTCCACGAGGAAAGGTACATGGTGACTCAGTTCTTCAAGCCCCTTTTCAGGTGAGAGATGAAATAAATGTACATAAAAATGAACAAACAAAAGAATATAAGCAACTAAAATGTGTTTCCAACTAAGTGTGTTTCCAACAAAAGCAATGGAATGGCATAAGCAAAAGGTGCTTGTTCTCAGCGAGTCAGTTTCAGACATAGGTTCTTACAAAGCCCTTGATAAATTACCAATAAATGCTTAGCTGAATGTTATCTTATATTTAATTTCCCTTGGTTGCCACTTTTGCTCTAGTCAGTGTCTTTACCACCTAATTTACAATAGTAACCTATAGGAACTTATCCATAACTATTTTTCTTCCAGCAGAAGAACGTTTTGCCAAGAACTGGTTCCAGGCAGCTAAATGACTTACATTAAGACCCAGTAGACAATCCTGAAAAAAATAATTTAGCTCTCACAAGCTTTCTGCCGTTTATACTTAACAGTTATTGGTGGAAAGAAGCATTAGATTTGATTGAAAATAGCACACACACATTATTAAAAAGTCATAGCCCAATTAACTCTGCTAGATAGCAAAATTTGCATTTATTTCTCTGCAAGCTAATAATGCATCCATGCATGAACACTATATTGGGAAAAAAGTGCTTTGTTTAATATTTCTGCCTTGTTGAAAACTCTCTGTGCCTGCTGCTTTTTGACAACCTGTTGGAAGGTAATAATAACACGCACGTTCCTCTGTGCCATGTTGCCGAGTGGTTTCCTGACAGGTTTGTCTCTGGCTAAACAAATCATTTGCACCCTGCCTGATTTGTTTCCATGTCAGTAATTCAACTGCAATTTGTTTCTTCCCATGGCTAAATGAAAACGTGGTCATCACACATGACCCTTCCAGTTTGGGCATCATAAATAATGGGTTTCCAGAGTACAAGACATAAATATTTTACAGACCATAGAGTAGATTTTAGGAAATGGAAGAATGATTATCGTACAGAAAGGATTTCCCACAGAATCACATTTGCAGTGTTTAGAAGCCACTGGCTGTTAGGGCTTGGTGTGTTCATTAGGTAACTTACAAAAGCATGTGTCATCCAAAGAACCCAGGTCACATAAGCATGCACTCCCTAGCCCTTGACACAGAAGCTTCAAATTTGTTTTCTGGTTGAGCTACAATGTACTAGATCATCAAGTATTCCCAGAACTGATTTTTAATTCAATGCCTATTTTCCCCCTACATAGGTGTTTTACCTCCCGGGCAAATGAAGAGTCAGAGTAGAATAATGAAGTTTACAGTGAAGATAAATTCTTCATAGCCCTGCTGGGCACATCACTTGAAACTATAAAGGGAGGGGGGAAAGTGGAGATTTGGAGAGACAGTAATGAGCAGAGTTGTAAACATAATTCTTCTCTTCTCCATGTTAAAAGACTATTGCTTAAGAATATATTCCCTCTGGCCTGAAAACTTATTTTCCATGTCCTGTGGTTCTGTTCCCTAGGTGTCCTGAAAATAATTGGGCATTTTAAAAAAAAATCTCAAAATATTGCTGATCACAGAGCCAACGGCATATCTGTGGTTTCCCTCTGAGGCGCTTATTAAGTTTTAATCAGCTTGCTGCTGTGTGGGGTCTTTTGGCCTCCTGTAAGTAAAGAGAAATATCATGTGGGTGGTAGAGGAGGGGAGAAGAGATAATAAGAAGGGAAATGGCCTGTGCTGTACATGAAAAGGCGAATTCTGGCATGGCTTCAGCAAAAGCACTTTTCAGATAATTTGTCAGAAAGCATCACTTCCCTGGATGGCACAAATGTTGGAAACTGAGTCCTACTTGTCTGTATTTACCTGGCTTGTAGTGTGTTCCTTGCCTTTATTCCCACATATGAATGCAAACCTTGGACTCCTGTTCAGAATGGTACAATGTCTCCTTTATCTAGGAATTTTTCTAGTAGTTCTACTCTATTTGACACATTACTAATTTCTACTACTATCCTTAATCATATCTCTGTTTTATACCACCTCCACCCCCTTTGCTTCTTGGTGAGTCTAACATATGGTTTTATATTGAGGTCCATCTGTGAGAAAGAATGTGCCTTATTTTGATCATGGTAAACAATAACTTGGCACAAAGTGATTCAAATGGAGTCACAACTATTTCCTGCTAAAGTTTACCCGACATGTCACCTGCAGTCTACATGTCCAAGGAATGGTCTTGTAGATTGATGCCTGAAAGATACAAGTATTAGGGAAGTCACTAGAGCAGAAGATATTTTGTCTTTCAGTTTACAGGTGCATCACTGACCAAAGGAAGGTCTGTTTCAGCATGAAAAAAGCAATTTATCCTCCATGACTACATAATAAGCATGTATTGAATGAATTGTTGATCTGATGAATAAATGATAAAAGTAGTGTAAGGGGTCCCCTTGGCACTTGTCTTCTTAAAGGAAAAATGTTCATTCAAGAAACACATTATCACTCCTGGGCATATACCCAGAAGATGTTCCAACTTGTAATAAGGACACATGCTTCACTATGTTCATAGCAGCCTTATTTATAATAGCCAGAAGCTGGAAAGAACCCAGATGTCCCTCAATAGAGGAATGGATACAGAAAATGTGGTACATTTACACAGTGGAGTACTAGTCAGCAATTAAAAACAATGAATTCATGAAATTCTTAGGCAAATGGATGTATCTGGAGGATATCATCCTGAGTGAGGTAACCCAATCACAAAAGAACTCACATGATATGCACTCACTGGTAAGTGGATATTAGCCCAGAAACTTAGAATACCCAAGATATACAATTTGTAAAACCCATGAAACTCAAGAAGAAGGAAGACCAAAGTGTGGATACTTCATTCCTTCTTAGAAGGGGGAACACAATACCAATGGAAGGAGTTACAGAGACAAAGTGTGGAGCAGAGACTGAAGGAAAGGCCATCCAGAGACTGCCCCACCTGGGAATCCATCCCATAAATAACCACCAAACCCAGACACTATTGCATATACCAAAAATATTTTGCTGACAGGACCCTGATATAGCTATCTCCTGTGAGGCTATACCAGTGCCTGGTAAATACAGAAGTGGATGCTCACAGTCCTTCATTGGATGGAACACAGAGTCTCCAATGAAGGAACTAGAGAAAGTACCAAAGGAGCTAAAGGGGTCTGCAGCCCTGTAGGAGGAAAAACAACATGAAATAACCATACCCCCAGATCTCATGTCTCTAGCTACATATGTAGCAGAGGATGGCCTAGTCAGCCATCAATAGGAGGAGAGGCCCTTGGTCTTTTGAAGATTCTATGCCCCAGTATAGTGGAATGCCAGGGCCAGGAATTGGGAGTGGGTGCGTTGTGGAGCGGGGGAGGGGGGAGAGTTTAGGGGATTTTCAGAGAAGAAACTTGGAAAGAGGATAGCATTTGAAATGCAAATGAAGAAAACATCTAATAAAAAAAAAATAAAGAAACACATTGTCATAGAAGCTTCTTTAACAAAACAAAGACTAGTGCCCTGCAGAGAGGCATTACTGCATCTCCCCCCCCCCCCCCCAGGTATAAGTAGAGCCTTCCTTTTAGCTCTAGGAATACTTGTCTGTAGAAACAATGTTTCTAGGTGGGTGCCAGCTTTATTTTTTTACATGTCTTCAGGAGTAGGATCCTACCATCAGGTTCTGGTGGGTTAACAGAGCAATGGAAATTGCCTGTGATATTTGTAGGGGGACTTATGGAACCCCACTGACTAAAAATATTGAAAAGAGGTATGCATAACTTTAACTCAGCTTTTTATTTGATGATCAAGGGTATGTTAGAGAACATACTGTCTCCCTGTATTAGGCTAAGACCTAGGTTAGCCTACCTAGGTGGTAGATTTCTATGTGGGATTTTCAAAGGTTTTTAAAGTTATTCTTATGGTTACAACACTCTATTGAGATGTTGTCAATTCCCATGTGAGACACCAATGCTTTTTACATGTTATTCTTGTCTACTTTACTATTGTCTTATTTTGAATGTTTTAAGTTGTATATCAAGACATTATTGTAGCTGGTTTATTTTAACATTTGCTTTTAACTTCATACTAGACTCAAAGATGATTTACATATCACCACTACGGTATTAGAGTATCCCGAGTTTGGCCGGTTCTGGGCTTTTCCCTTTCTGTATTCACCTGTTTTCACATTGATATTTAGTATTCCCTTGCTTTAATTAAAAGAACCTGCTCAACTTTTATTAGAGGCGGGATTAGTGGAGATGATTTCCTGCTTTTGTTCACCTGGGAAGTTTTTTGTTTTGTTTTTTTTTTTTTTTCATTTCTGAAGGACATTTTTCTCAGGTATATTAGTCTTGTTCGGCAGGTCTTCACTTTTCTTTTAGCATTTTGAGTCTACAGTCTCACTCAGTAAACCCTTTGCTGTGATGTGAGGTTTCTACTGAGAAAGCTGTTGGTAGATAGCCTTGTGGGTATTCCCATGTATGCGAAGAGTTATCTTTCCTCTTCAAGCTTTTAGAATTCTTTCTTTTATTTTGAATACTTGATTATGGTGTGTCTCAGGAGTTTTTCTTTGAGATGTTTTCTCAGAAATGGGGATCCTCTGATCTTTGTGAATCTGAATGTCCACATCCCTATCTTTTCTTAAAAAAAGAAAGAAAGAAAGAAAGAAAGAAAGAAAGAAAGAAAGAAAGAAAGAAAGAAAATCTTTCCTTCAGTCTTTTTCTGTTTTTAGAGACTAAATTTTTATTTATGAGTGTACCCTCTTTTTTTACTGGTACCCTATGTGGCTAATGTGCACTCTTTGTTTTTCTACCTTAACTAAATAAGGCTCGGAAATGGAGTAGTTCTCGCACACCTTTTTATTCCCTGGATAGGACTTATATACAGTTTTGGGGATGATTCAGGGTTTGACAGCAGGTACTTCTCTTTGGCTTGGACTGGGAGTTTGGGGAAACCTTATTTACTCGTGGGAGGGCTTGGTGCATCTACTATGTGGTTGATGCCATATACCTCTCTGTGGGAGGCTGTAGCTACATGGCATATACCTCTCTGTGGGAGGTTGTAGCTACATGGCATATACCTCTCTGTGGGAGGCTGTAGCTACATGACAGGAGCCAAGTGACCAGTATGTATGGCTGAACTCCTGCCATCCCATGCAGGTGGAAATCACTACCTGCTGGGAATCTAGGGTTCCAGACCTTTGCTTGATTGGGGACCAGGCTATCTGTGCACAGGCCACCACCCCACACCTGCCTGTATGTATGTTTTCAAGGCTGCACTGGATAACTAATTAGTGTGCTCTACCCTGAAGAGAGTCAGCTCTTCCTTTCTCAACTTTCCTCAGTTGCTTGTAGTGAAATCTAAGTTTAATGATTTTTACAAAGAAATTACACTTTTGATTCATGTGTTAGAAATCTTTGATTAGCTCAAGGACATGAAGATTTCCTAGAAAAGCTATTGTAGGGTTTGATCTGTGATGCATATTGACTATTGGTAAGAATCAGGAGTAGAAGTTAATATCTTCTCAGGTGATCATCAGTACTTCCAACACAAACTGATAAAACTATCTGCAATGCTTTGTCCTTTTCAAAACTAGATGACTGAAGATGGACAGTTCTAATCCTAGCTGCTGTACTCTATTGATTAACTCTCTTATGCTTAAACTAAGCTATGTTTATTGCTTTATGATAACAAGTGACAGCTAGTAGTATAATTCTTTGGATATAATTGTTTTCAAAGTAATTTAGCTATCCTCTATCTTTTTTCATTTTCATAGGAATTCTATAATTGTCCTTTTTAAATTAAAAAAATCAAGATTAGATTTCTTAGTATATTTGAAGTTATACATCTGGTTACTTTTATTTCTGCAAAATTATATATGTTTTATCTCAAGCATATCTTTTCCTGTGGTTGACTTATATCTATTTCAGAAGGACCTGGTTTTTCTTTAAGCAAAGTTATCTCTTCCAGAAGTTATCAGTCACTAAATCTGTGTGACTTCTAACAAGAGTTTCTTTTTTTTTTTTCTCAGAATGTTTGTCCACGACAAGTTGACCACAGCCAAAATCCCCACTGCACACATTTTAATACCTAAGCCAAGGAAACATTTCTCATCTGAGATGTTAACAATAAAGCCAGTAGCAAACACTAATGAGTTCTTTAAATGACGACTTTCAGAATGGGGTATTAATTTGCGAGTGGATGAGATTAACTTAATGTACAGGGTACTTTATAGGAAATGTTAAGGAATTCAACTGTAGAGCTAAGCCTCTGCTCATCACTTGTCTTTATCCTCATTAGGGACCCGTGGACTACTTTGACTTCACATTATAATCTTGAATTACCTGTAGCACTGGATATAATAATCTCCACTATTATTTCCTGTATCATCATCTTACCCTCCCTTTATTGCTTCTATTATTTAATACTTGCCCATAGATGTGTTTAGACAACTTCTGAACATGTAATTCAGTAACTAACCCACTCTCCTTAAATAGATTTATACCTAAGTGGGAATACGGAAATTGATTGTCTGCTATCTAGCAGGATAATTATCATAAAAGGCTTCATTAATTGAGTATTCAGTGTATGCCAGTCATGATTCTAAATGGTCTGCTTGCAGTTTCTCATCTAATCCTTTTGAGGATGTTAGTAGCTTTCATTGTTAGAATGTGATGGTAAAAAGTTACATTGATATTTAAATACCTTGTCTAAGAACTCACAAACATCTGAGTTATGATTCAAATCTAGGCTGAAAGACTGCAGCACTGGGTTATAAGTAAACAGTATGACCTTCAACACAATATCAATGCTCTTAAGTGACAATTCCTCATATACTAAAATCTGCAAAGGAGTAGTCTTTTGAAGGAAATAGTACATTTTCTGTATAATCATAAGCATTGGAATGGTTGTTAGTTCCATTGCAAGGCCTCAGAATAATACTGGGGAAATTCAGTGACCACTGCAATATACTACAAAGCAAAACAGAGGCATTGCCTTAAGATTAGATAGAAACTGACCAGCAATCTCTGAAGTGACCGGAAGAAATCAACAGATACTGGCTACAACACTATGCAATTATAACTAATTCTACTTCACTTAAGAAGAAGATATGTGAGTGGGGGAAATTAGAGCTATTAGTCAGTTATACATTTAGAGTGATGCAAAGAGAATCAGTTCTGAAGATCCAATGTATACCCTGGTAATAATTAGTTAACGCTGTATAGCATAGTTGAAATTTGCTATAAGAATAGATTGAAAGAGTTCTAGAGTGCTTCCAATCATATAGTTTAACAATACCAATTTTTCTGATCTATGAACATGGGAGGTCCCCCATCTTCTAGTCTTACCTTCTAGTTTGTTCTTCACTTTAAAATAATTTTGTTGTAGGAGTCTTCCATTTCCTTGATTAGACTCACTACTATACTTGAATTTGCTTTATACAGTTATGGCAAATGGGACTGCTGTCATGGTGTATAGGAAAGATGATGAGTTTTTATCTTGCTACTTTGATGAATTAATTTATCAATTCTAAGACATTTAATATGATCGGTAAGGTTTACCAAATATAGAATCCATCATCTGCAAGCAAGGATAATTTGGCTACCTTCTCTTCTATTTATGCCTCTTATTTTTTCTCTTGTCTCATTGCTCTGGCTAAAGTTTCAAACACTATACTGAATATGGATGGTGAAGAAGGAAAGCCTACTTTATACCTCATCTTACAGTAAATGTCTTAAGTGCTTTGCCATTTGTTATGATATTGGCTATAAGTTTCCTATATGGCATTTACTGTGTTAAAGTATGATTCTACCTTACCTATTTTATTCAGCTTAATCATTTTCAAGGTTTCTCACTATATCCATTGAGATGAACTTAGGAGTTTCCTTGACTATATTTACATGTGTTATTCCCTTCTTTGATTTATGTCAAACTTTCTCAAATCTTCAGAATGAGACCATGCTGTATGACATTTTAATGAATCACCAAATTTGATTTTTGAGTATTTCATTGAGTATTATTTGCATGTGTGTTCACTAAGAATATTTGTTTATGCAGATTTTTCTCTTTTTTTATTGTGTCTTTATCAGGTTTAGTTGTAAGGTAGTACCAGATCTCTAGGATGAGGCTAGATGTACTCTTCCTTTTCGATTTTACTGCATATTACGAGGATCAGCAGTGTTCATTCTTCACTGAAGGTCTTCTAAAATCCAGTAACAAATCTTCCCAGTCCAGGACTTTTGTTATTTTGAAAAACATTTACTATTATAAATAAGGCTGCTATGAACATAGTGGAGCATGTGTTCTTGTTACCAGTTGGAACATCTTCTGGATATATGCCCAGGAGAGGTATTGATGGATCCTCCAGTAGTACAAGTTTCTGAGTAACGGCCAGACTGACTTCCAGAGTGGTTGTACAAGCTTGCTATCCCACCAGCAATGGAGGAATATTCCTCTTTCTCCACATCCTTGGCAGCATCTGCTGTCACCTGAATTTTTGATCTTAGCCATTCTGACTGGAGTAAGGTGGAATCTCAAGGTTGTTTTGATTTGCATTTCCCTGATTATTAAGGATGTTGAACATTTTTTCAGGTGCTTCTCAGCACTTCGGTATTCCTCTGTTGAGAATTCTTTGTTTAGCTATATACCCCACTTTTTAATGGGGTTATTTGAATTTCTGGAGTCCAGCTTCTTGAGTTCTTTGTATTTATTGGATATTAGTCCTCTATCAGATTTAGGATTGGTAAAAATCCTTTCCCAAACTTTTGGTGACCTTTTTGTCTTCTTGACAGTGTCTTTTGCCTTACAAAAGCTTTGCAATTTTATAAGGTCCCATTTGTCAATTCTTGATCTGACCGCACAAGCCATTGCTGTTCTGTTTAGGAATTTTTCCCCTGTGCCCATATCTTTGAAGCTTTTCTCCACTTTCTTCTCTATAAATTTCAGTGTCTCTGGTTTTATGTGGAGGTCTTTGATTCACTTAAACTTGAGCTTTGTACAAGGAGATAAGAATGGATCAATTTGTATTCTTCTACATGATTACTGCCAGTTGTGACAGCACCATTTGTTGAAAATGCTGTCTTTTTGCCACTGGATGGATTTTAGCTCCCTTGTCAAAGATCAAGTGACCATAGGTGTGTAGATTCATTTCTGGGTCTTCAATTCTATTCTATTGATCTACATGTCTGTCGCTGTACCTGTACCATGCAGTTTTTTATCACAATTGCTCTGTAGTACAGCTTGAGGTCAGACATGGTGATTCCACCAGAGTTTTCTTTATTGTTGATAATAGTTTTTGCTATACTAGGTTTTTTATTATTCCAGATGAATTTGCAAATTGCCCTTTCTATCTCAGTGAAGAATTGAGTTGGAATTTTGATGGGGATTGCATTAAATCTGTAGATTGCTATCTTCAGGATAGCCATTTTGACTATATTAATCCTGTCAATCCAAGAGCATGGGAGATCTTTCCATCTTCTGAGATCTTCTTCAATTTCTCTCTTCAGAAACTTGAAATTTTTGTCATACAGATCTTTCACTTCCTTAGTTAGAGTCACACCAAGATATTTTATATTATTTGTGACTATTGTGAAGGGTGTTGTTCCCATAACTTCTTTCTCAGCCCGTTTATCCTTTGTGTAGAGAAAGGCCATGGATACAGAAAATGTGATACATTTACACAATGGAGTACTACTCAGGTATTAAAAACAATGAATTTATGAAATTCTTGGGCAAATGGATGTATCTGGAGGATATCATCCTTACTGAGGTGACCCAATCACAAAAGAAGTCACTAGATAAGCACTCACTGATAAAGCAGATATTAGCACAGAATCTTAGAATACCCAAGATACAATTTGAAAAACACAAGAAAATCAAGAAGAAGGAAGACCAGTGTGTGGATACTACATTCCTCCTTAAAATAGGGAACAAAATACCCATGAAAGGAGTTACAGAGACAAAGTTTGGAGCTAAGACAAAAGGATGGACTATCCAGAGACTACCCCACCCAGGGATCCATCCCATAATCAGTCACCAAACCCAGACACTATTGCATATGCCAGCAAGAGTTTGCTGAAGGGACCCTGATATAGCTGTATTGTATGAGGTTATTCCAGTGCCTGACAAATACAGAAGTGGATGCTCACATTCTTCTATAGGATGGAGCACGGGGCCCCCAGTGGAGAAGCTAGAGAAAGTACCCAGGAGCTGAAGGGGTCTGCAACCCTATAACAGGAACAACAATATGAACTAACCAGAACCCCCAGGGCTTGTGTCTCTAGTTGCATATGTAGCAGAAGATGGCCTAGTAGGCCATCATTGGGAAGAAAGGCCCCTTGATATTGCAAACTTTATATGCCCCAATACAGGGGAATGCCAGGGCCAAGAAGTGGGAGTGGGTGTGTAGGGGAGCATGGTCGGGGGAGGTTATTGGAAACTTCCAGGATAGCATTTGAAATGTAAATTAAGAAAATATCAAAAAAAAAAAAAAAAAAAAACAAAGAAAAAAGAAAAACATTTACCCTAGCTTCATTCAGTCTTAGTGACTGATATCACATTGCTGTCTCTAAATTTACACAGGTATAATTGCAGCATGGAAAAATGATCTTAGTGCAATGTCTGATATTGTAAAATTCCAACCTGGAAGCGTTAGGTTTATTGGTGCATGCCTCTAATCCAAGTATCCATAAAGCAGAGACAGGTGGATCTCTGTGAGTTCAAGGCCAAGTTGGTCTACAAAGCTAATTCCAGGGCACAGAGATATGTAGTGAGTCCTTGTCTTCAAAACAAAACAAAGCAAAACAAAACAAAGCAAAACAAAAATAGACAAAATGGTTTCCTCCTTTAGAGGAAAACATAAAACCATTTCAAGGTTTATTGGCATAGGCAGTGATTTCATAAAAAGAAAATTAATTGCTCAGGAAATAAAGGTAAAATTAGAAAATTGGCATTACATAAAATTAATTTTTATAACAAAGGGTATTATCAACAGTATAAAGAGAAAACTATAGAATGATAGAAAATATTCACCAGTATTTATATGACAAAATAATAATATTAAATATCATACTAAAAGCTCAAAAATGTGAACACCTGAGCAACAAATAATACAACTGGAAAAATGGGCATGTGATATGAATGAACACAGCTCAAAAATACAAAAGGCCAGTACATATAGAATGGTATTCAATGTCTTTGTCACTCAGAGAAAGGTAAATCAGGATGTGAAGATTTAAACTACATCCAGTCAGAATGATCTTTCTCAAAGCCAAATCAACAGTAAATGCTGTCAAGGAAGTAGATCAATACACATGTGGTGGGAATGTAGGTTACTGTAGTCACTATGAAAACTGAATCAGAGTTCCCCCCCAAAAAAACTAAACACTTGTTTTGCTATATGATCCAACTGTATCATTCCTGGCAGTATGCTAAAAGGAAATAAGCCAGTGGATAGTAAAGATACCTACATGCCTATATTTATCCTCACACAATGCACAATAGCCATGCTATGTAATTAGCCTGGGTGATTATCAACAGATGGCTGGATTAGAGAAATAGACATGGTATATCTGCACAATAGAGTTTTACTCAACAATAAAGAAAAAAATAAGTTATCCCATTTGCAGGGAAATGGATGAAACTAGAAGTTGTCATGGTAAGTGAAATTAGCCAGATTTCGAAAGACCAGTAAGACATGTTATTTGTGGAAACTGCAAAGATTTTTATAATTCCTTTTATCTTTGAGAATTTTATACATTCATATAATGTTTTAATTACATCCATTCCGCTCTCCCTATACTTTTTCCTCCCAACTTCATTTGCTTTGTTTCTCAACCCACTGAGTCTAATTACTCCTGCTTGTATGTTCATGCATGTAGAACAGCCTTCTAGAAAAAAAAAAAAAAAACTTTCTCAGTCAGTGGGTCTCACTTGCCAATAGTTCCTCAGTTTGGGTGGGGCTTCATGAGCCTCTACCCCTTCTGAGGACACATTCATCTAATTTAATCTTATGCTGGTCTCAGCTCCTGTGAGTTTATGTGTGTAATAGTCCTTTCACACCTGGAAAATACTGTTTCACTGCAGATGTTTACTACCACTGGCTCTGTTTTTTAAAATGGCCTGAAAATAGAAACCACACTGTTCAGAAGAGAGAACAGAATCTATGAATGGTACTAGGAAAGATAGATAGACTCAAAGTACCATATGCTTTTTTGTGGTAAAACGGATTATTCTATATGGCCTGGACCAGCAGGTTGTTCTTTAGTGTCAATCCCAAGGAAAAGAGAAGATAAAGATAAAAAAACTGAGGTCAGGAGATCTTGCATAATCTCTTATGACAAGCAAGGTTATTAAGAATTACAGCATCTTATATACATAGAACAGCCTCAGGACTGAAAATTATAGTCCCTCAGCATGGAATGAGCTGAAATCTCAGGATGAAATCACAGTCCTGGCCCCAGGGCATTACTGGTTCTGCCAAGCATATTCCTAGTTTGAGATAAGAAACTGTGTTCTTTCTCCATACATCAAGGTCTCAGGAAAATAAACTCCACTAAGGTCCTGGACTCAGGCTATTACTAGCTCTGCCAAGCATGTTCCTGGTTTTAGAAATATATCATTGCCTCAGGGAAAGCCTTGGATCAGCCTGGTTCTCAACAATTCCATATTTTTGGTACAACTGAAAAATAATAGTATTAACAATGATGGTGATGAGATGTGCTTGAAAATTTCATACATCCATATAACATCCTCACCAAACTCCCTTGATGGACATCGGGTGGACATATCAGTATTTCCTTCAATGGTCTTGTATGAGTGTGGATGCATGAGGTAGACTGAGGTGTAGATGTCTGTATTCCTCAGCACTATGCCTTCCTTTCATATTGTTTGTGTGAGCATATAGCAGATGCCAGTGTCTGAACCAAGACTGCAGACAAAATGCCAAGTAGAGTTAACTCAGGTATGGGAGATGCACAGTTATTCAGAGAGAAGGAACATGTCAGGCTAGAGTGATTGACAGTGGGGCTAGAGCAATATATGTATGTTCTTCCAACCACACAAGCATATTAAATATTGTGTGAGCTTTTATAGATATATTCATTAGCTTTTTCTTTTATTAAATATATTCTTTTTGGGTTTTTTGTTTTTTGTTTGTTTGTTTGTTTGTTTGTTTGTTTGTTTGTTTTTGAGACAGGGTTTCTCTGTACAGCTCTGGCTGTCCTGAAGCTCACTTTGTAGACCAGGCTGGCTTCGAACTCAGAAATCTACCTGCCTCTGCCTCCCTAGTGCTGGGATTAAAGGCGTGCACCACCACGCCCGGCTTGGATATATTCTTTATTTACCTTTCAAATGTCATCCCCTTTCCAGGTCTCCCCTCTGGAAACCCCCTTATCCAATGCCTCTATGAGGGTGCTCTCCCACCCACCCACTCCTACCTCACATATCATCTGCAAATAGTGATATTTTAACTTCTTCCTTTCCAAATTGTATCTCTTTGAACTCGTTTTGTTATCTAATTGCTTTGGCTAGAACTTCCAGTCTTATATTGAATAGATAGGGACAAAATAGGCAGCCTTGCCTTGTCCCTGATTTTAGTGGCATTGCTTAAAGTTTCTCTCCATTCTGGTTTGCTGTATATTGGTTTTACTATGTTTAGGTAAGGGCCTTGAATTATTGTTCTTGTCAAAACTTTTAACATGAAAGCGTGTTGAACTTTGTCAAATATTTTTTCAGCATCTAATGAGATGATTGTGAATTTTTTACTGTGAGTTTGTTTATATAGTGGACTATGTTGATGGATTTCTGTATATTGAACCATACCTGCATCCCTAGGATGAAGCCTACTTGACCGTGGTGAATGATCATTTGATGTGTTCTTGGATTCAGTTGGCAAGAATTTTATTGAGTAATTTTGCATCAATATTCATAAGGGAAACTGGTCTGAACATCTTTCTTTGTTGGGTCTTCGTGTGGTTTAAGTTATCAGAGTAATTGTGGCTTCATAGAATGAATTGGGTAGTGTTCCTTCTGTTTCTATTTTGTGGACTGTGGCTTGTCCCTCCTGCAAGCCCCTGCGTCAGTACTCCTGGGAGACCAGTTCTCTCCGGGAGGAATTTGAGTATGGAGAGCTGTGGCACAGGTTCATCTCTGGGGTGCAGACTGATACCTGAAGGATCCTGTCCCTGGCTGCACCTCTGTTCCTATGTCCTGAGGGGGATGGGTAGGTCCTTCTGAGCAGAAATGGTGGTCTTACCTTTGTTCACAGGTGTATCAGCACTCCTAGGAGACAAGCTCTCCCATGGTGGTATTTGGGTATGGAGTGCTGTGGCACAGGGTCAGCTCCAGACACAGAGGGAAACCGGAAGAGTTCATTAGCTTTACCCATAAACATTGTTCTTCTACAGTTCCACACATGAACACTGTGTTTGGATAGCTCTCCCTCTCTCTCGGCCTTTCTCCTCCCACTCTACCCAAATACCTCCTCCTCCCCATAAATATCTTTTCCCTATTTGCTAGATTTTATTTATTTATTTGGCTGTGTTTAGTGCCTCTACAGAGTTTAATCAGGGTCTTCTATGTCAAGCTTAAAAGATACGCAATTTTATCTGTCAATTATAATTCAATAGTGATGAAGGGTTGGGAGGTAGAAAAGACTAAAATTTTCTGAAAATACTAGCAAACTGAATTCACCAGCAGATTAAAAGTGTTATATGTCATAATTAAGTGGAATTTATTTCTGAAATGCAGTAATTATTCACTGCACAAAGCAGTGTAATGTACTACTTTAATAGAGTGAAGAGGGTAGGGAATTCTGGTCATCTGAATTCATGAAGAAAATGATTTGAATGCCCACAGACAAAGACTACTCTCAGCCTTAAACAGAGAGATTGCAGGGACTTGTGGCGACACAAGATGTTGAGAATAAAAGACAGTTTATCACTTAGCCCTAGACACGATATTTATCCCCTTACTGTTCAGGGGGTCTTTGTAAAAGAAGAAACAGAAAGAAAGTAAGAATTGGAGAATGAGATGAAGATTGGTGAAATACCACGGAAGAAACAGCATGCCAACCACAAACTCACAGAAATCATGTTCACTAGCGACGGGTCTACAGATGTCAGACTTTCCTAACAGACACCTGGGGAAGGGGAAGGGACTCATAGACCCTTACCATACATTGTTGATCGATTGGTTACCAGAAGATTCTTGAGAGGGAGGAGGATCATCATATCCAGTTGTGTACATCCTCCAGAACCCATAAGGCGCTGATGGTCAGTTCCATAAATAACAGAGAAGACCCTAAACTCTGTAGAGGCACTAAACAAAACCAAATAAGTAAATAGAATGTAGTAAATAGGGACAAGATATTTATGGGGAGGAGGGGCTACTTGGGAAGATTGTGAGGAGAACAGCAGAGGGTAGAGGTAGAGTTATCCAAATGTGTAGTTTACATATGTGGAGATGTGAAAGAACAAAGCATACGAGCCAAAAGAATAATGCATTTGACAAAGTCAACAACCCTTATGACAAAAACAGTGATTAATCTAAAAATAAAAAACATTTATTAAAATTCATATATCAGGGGGCTGGTGAGATGGCTCAGCGGGTAAGAGCACCCGACTGCTCTTCCGAAGGTGATAAGTTCAAATCCCAGCAACCACATGGTGGCTCACAACCATCCTTAATGAGATCTGGCGCCCTCTTATGGAATGCCTGAAGACAGCTACAGTGTATTTACATATAATAAAGAAAGTAAAATCTTTAAAAATAAATAAATAAATAAAATTCATATATCACATCCTATGATAAAAGAGAACTTTTCCTTGAATTAGGGAACAAGTCAAGGATTCATGTATAACTTCGATTCAACATTGTGTGGAAGGCCTAAACCTGACAAATAAGGCGAGACAAGTGAAGATCTTCAAATCAAGAAGCAAAGTTGAATTCATCCTCTTGTTATGCTGTTTTATATTCATCATACTTTGCCAAAGCTGAAAAAAATCTATTAAAGTTAATAAGTCTAGAAAAGTTATAAAACACACACGCACCATAGAAATATATGTATTTTTGCACATTCAAATAATGGCACAGAAAAGACATTAAGGACATTTCATTTAAAACTGCATCAAAAATAATAAAATGTTTATGAATTAATTTAATTTATCATGCCAAAGACTGATAGATTATTAAAAATACTGAATGCATAAATGAAAGCCTAAATACACATAATGGCACACACACATAATAAGTAAAAGATGATATTGTCAAGAAGGTAACACCAGTCCCTAAAATTAGGTATATAGAATCAAATCACTCCATCAAATTGTAAAAGATTTGCCTTTTGGGAAGTGGCATGGAAAATTTGTTGTTGTTGTTGTTGTTATTACTATTTATTATTATCATTATTATTATTATTATTACATTACTAAAAAGAAAGAAGCCATATGCATATTTCTGTTTGAAAGTCCTTGTTCTTTGGCAGATTTATCAAATAATGGAACTCATAACAACATCTTCATGATAAGACAAGCAGAAATTTTTTAAAAAGTCAAAGTTAAGCACATACTTAGAAAATCCTTCAGTAATTGAAAGTGAGAATGAGATGGAGTGTCACAAAGAGAGTCCATTACGAACTTGAAGTTAACATTTTATCAATGTAGGAAACCGGATATTTAACCTGAGATAGAGTGAATCACTGGGTCTACTGTCACTATGCCTATTTGACGGGTTTAGAAGTCCTCATGAGTGTGAGAGCTTTGTAAGGTATTATAAAATGCTGAAAAGAAGGAATAAAATTATCTTTATTTGCATCAGCTTGATTCCTTCAGCTATAGAAAAAATTTTAAGAGGTCTCCACACACACACACACACACACACACACACACACACACACACACACACGTATCCACCCCACAAGGCAAATCTTCTAAAATATTTCATTAGCTTATAAAGGCTTATATATAAGGTCATCGTAGGGCCAACAGTTAATTAAAAATCAAAATAAAGTAAAAGCATGTCATTAAAATACAATCGAAAGTGCAAAATACATATGGGCAAATTTTGCAAAAGACTAACAACATGTGTACTGAGAATGACATAATATTTAAGAATCAAATAAATGGAAAAATATTCTGTGTTTATGGCTCCAACCAGTGCTGGCACAGGCAGGAATCAAATTCAGATTGTTCTCGCTACAAACCCTTATTCTTGCTCTTTCTTTTTCTGCATCTAACAATTGGTTCATTTTAACCTAAAATACTTTAAAAAATATTTCTGTTTCCTGGTGTAGTGAATAAGTAGCTTAGAAGTCACCATTCCATGTGGTCAGCAGAAACAAGCTGACAAACTGAAAAATTGATAACTGCTCCTATTTCCATAGGAGAAGTTAGGTCACAGGGCAAACTGTTGGGCACACAAAAAAGACAGAGAGGCATTTACAGAAACTGACAGCATACTAAGCAGAAATCACTAACAGTCATCTCCATGGAATCCAATCTGAGAGTATACAAACCTAAACATTGGTGACCTAAAAGAGATGGTGTGTATAGTCCTGAGGGGTTAAAACTCCCCAGGACCAGGTCATGCATTTACTAGCAAGAACTCTAACATAGCATCTCAGTGAATATTAGGGGAATTACCTAGTGCTTCTTTTGTGTGCATGCGTGTGTGTGTGTGTGTGTGTGTGAGTGTGTGTGTGTGTGTGTGTATTTTTGAGATTATAATATAATCACATCATTTCTTTTTTCTGTTTCTCCCTATAACCTCTTTATGCTCTCTTTCAAATTTATGCACTTTTAAATTCATTAATTGTTATTACACACACAGACATACAGACACACAGACAGACACAAATGCACAGAAGTTCTCTCACATGAAATTATGTTACAATGAATTTCAAACCGCCCCTCTCTCCAGGGTTTCTCTCTTTTTTAGCTCTGGCTGTCCTGGAACTCACTCTGTAGACCAGGCTGGTGATGAACTCACAAACATCTGGCTGCCTCTACCTCCCGAGTGCTTGGATTAAAGAAGGGGTATATCACCACTGCCAGCCTAACCTTGTCTCTTTAAGAAAGATGATTTTCTGGTTGACTTGTCAAACAAAGTTATTTGAGCTTTAAAAGCCCCCAGTGGAATGTTCTGTTACATCAATACTATTGAGCTAACACATCAGAGGTATTGCCAACACTTGGAGAAAGTGGACTCATCTATACACTACTGGAATATATCAAATGTATATATAATATAGTTTTACTATATCCACTGCTCTTCTTCCTTATTTCCCCGTAGACCTGGAACTCCTCCCTACCATATCTCACTCCCAAGTTCCTGTTTTTGTTTCCTTTAAGATTATAGTTTATATTTACATTTCCCTCTTTCCTATACTCCCTCCAGACCGTCACATATAACCCTCCTTGCTCTCATGCAAACCCATGTCCCATGTTAAAATTAATTGTTATTGTATGCATATACATATATTCCCTAAATCTTACCTGTTCCGTCTGTATAATGTTCCTTGTATGTGTTTCCAAGGCTGATCATTTGACACTGGATAACCAATTGTTCTCAGCTTTGCTCAGCTGCCTACTTACAGTTCTTTCGGTTCTTGAGGCTTCACAGGCACTTCCCCTCTACTTTGGTATCATTCTAGTTCAGCTTCCCTTTGGGCAGTCATGTTGCTTAGACTCTGTGGTTGTAACTTCTGATGTTACCTGATGATACACAGTTTACAACAAACTCCCTGATCTTTTCTGTCTCTTACAGACTTTTCACCCTCCCCCCTCCAAAATGTTCCCCAAGCATTAAGTTCAGGAGTGTTTTGTAGATATATACGTTGGCACTGAGCTATACAACACTGCATTTTGATAGGCTTTCTGTAGATGTCTCTGTCTCTAACAAAGATAAGTTTCCTTGATAAGGGGTAACTATTATACTCATCTGTGGGTATGAGGACAGATGTTTATAGACTGTTCTTAGGGTTTATACTAGTTTAGTAAAGCACCCCACCCTGGCACATCAAGTCACTTCAAGACTAGGTGCATCCACTCCCTCTGAGGCCAGACAAGGCGGTTCAATTAGGGGAATGGGACCAAGCTCCACATGCTTGCTCTTTGGTTGGTGGTTCAGTCTTTGGGAGCCTCCATGGGTCCAGGTAGGTTGATTCTATTGGTCTTCTTACGGCATTCCTTTCTCTTTTGGGTCCCTCAATCCTTTCCACAACACTTTCACAAAGACTCCTCAAGCTCTGTGGGTCTCCGCACCTGCTTCCATGGGCTTCTGGGTAGCACTCTCAGAAGACAGTTATACTAGGTTCCTGTCTGCCAGCATGAAAGAGTATCGTTAATAGTGTCAGGGATTGGTTCCTGTCTTCAAGCATAAATAGTGTCAGGGATTCATTCTTGCCTGTGTGATGTGTCTCGCACCATTGATTGGCCATTCCCTCAGTCTCTGTCCCATTTTTCTCCTTACACATCTTGTAGGGAGTACACATTTTGGGTCAAAGATTTTGTGGGTTATTTGGTGTCTTTATCCCTCCACTAGGGATACTGCCTGGCTACAAGAGGTGGCCAGTTCAGGCTCCATATTCCCTATTGCTAGGAGTCTCAGCTAGAGTTGCCCTCATATACTTTCTGGGGTTTCCCTTTACCTCAGGTTTCTGGCTCATCTTAAAGATGCCTCTCTTACTACTTATTTCTGTTCCCCATCCCTAAACATGACCCCCTAAACCCGTTCCACTCACCCAGTACTCTCCCTCATTCTACCTCCGGTTTCAACTTTATTTCCCTTCTTAGTGAAATTAAACCATTGTCCCTGGGGGCCTCCTTGTAAGTTGGTTTCTTTGGGTATGTGGATTATAGCATGTTTGTCCTGTACTTTATAGCTAATCTCCACTCATAAGTAAGTACATATTATGCATGCCTTTTGGGGGTCTGAGTTACCTTACTCAAGATGATATTTTCTAGTTCTATCCATTTGTCTGCAACATTAATGATGTCCTTGTTTTTAATAACTGAGTAGTATTCCATTCTGCAAATATACCACAATTCTTTGATCCATTCTTCAGATGAGGGGCATCTGGGTTGTTTCCAATTTCTGGCTATTATTAACATAGCTGCTGTGAACATAGTTGAGAAGGTGTTTTTGTGAAATATCATTTGGGTATATGTCCAGGAGTGGTATAGCTGGGTCTTGAAGTAGAACTATTTTTAATTTTCTAAGGAACAGCCAGATTGATTTCTAGAGCAGTTGTACAAGTTTTCATTCCCACCAGGAAGAGAAGAGTGTTCCTCTTGCTCTACATCCTCAGCAGTATGTGCTGTCACTTGAATTTTTTATCTTGGGTGTAAGGTATTTACACTGATAAATTTCAAAGTCATTTTGATTTGCATTGCCATGATACTAAAAACTTGGAACATTTAAGAACTTCTCAATTATTAGAGCATCCTCTGCTAAGAATTCTGTTTAGCTCTTTACCTCATTTTAACTGAGTTATTTGTTTTATTGATGTCTAACTTCTTGAATTCTTTATATATTTTGGATAATAAGTCCTCTGTCAGATGTGCAATTGGTGAAGATCTTTTCCCATTGTATAGGCTGTTATTTTGTCTATTGATAGTGTTCTTTGTCTTACAGACATGCATTGGTTTCATGAGATCCCATTTATTGATCTTATTGTCTGAGTGTTCTGTTCAGGAAGTTGTCTCCTGTACCAATAAATTCAAGACAATTCCCTACTTTCTCTTCCATTATATTTAATGTATCTGGTTTTACATTGAGGTCTTTGATCCACGTGGACTTCAGTTTTGTGCTGGGTGATGAATATGGATTTATTTGCATTCTTCTACATACAGTCATCCAGTTAGACCAGCACCATTAGTTAAAGATGTTCTCCCTTTTCCATTGCATAGTTTTGGCTTCTTTGTCAAAATTCAGGAGTCCATAAATCTGTGGGTTTATTTCTGGGTCTTTGATTTAATTCCATTGATTAGCCTGTATGTTTCTTTACCAGTACCATCCATTTTATTTTATTTTATTTTTTTACTATTGCTGTGTAGTACAGCTTGAACCTCCGGAAGTTCTTTTACTGTGCAGGCTTGTTTTAGCTATCCTGTTGGGTTTTTGTTTGTTTTGTTTTGTTTACGCATATGAAGTTGAGAATTGCTCTTTCAAGGTCTATAAAGAATTGTTTTGGAATTTTGCTGGGGATTGCATTGAATCTGTAGATTCCCTTTGGTAAGATGCCCGTTTTCACTATGTTAACCCTACCAATCCATGAACATGGGACATCATTCAATGTTCTGATACCGTCTTTGATTTCTTTCTTAAGAGACTTGAAGTTCTTGTCATACAGGTCTTTCACTTGCTTGGTTAGTTACACCAAGATATTTTATATATCTGTAGCTATTGTGAAAAGTATTGTTTCCATATTGTTTCTTTCTCAGCCAGTTTATTGTTTCTCTAAAGTAGGGCTACTGATTTCTTTGAGTGAATTTTGTATCCAGCCACTTTGCTCAATGTATTTATCAGCTGTAGGAGTTCTGGTAGAATTTTGGGGGTAATTTATGTATACTAACACATCATCTACAAATAGCAGTACTTTGACTTCTTCCTTTCTAATGTGTGTCTCCTTGACCTCAGGTACTCTATTGAAGAGAAAAGTGGGCAACCTTGCCTTGTTCCTGCTTTTTAGTGGAATTGCTTTAAGTTTCTCTCCATTTAATTTGATGTTGGCTATTGACTTGCTGTGTTCCATTTATTACATTTAGATATGGGCCTCGTATCACTGATACCTCCAAGGCTTTTAATATGAAGAGATTTTGGATTTTGTCAAAGGAATTTCAGCATCATGTGTTTTTTTTTTTTTCTTTCAGTTTGTTTGTATGGTGAATTACATTGATGAATTTTGGTATATTGAACCACACCTGCATCCCTGGGATGAAGCCTGCTTGATCATGAAGTATGATGTCTTTGATGTGTTCTTGGATTTGGTTTGTGAGTATTTTATTGATTATTTTTGCATCAACATTCAAAAGGGAAATTGGTGTGAAATTCTGTTTCTTTGTTGAGACTCAGTATGGTTTATATATGAAGGTGTCTATGGCCTCATAGAATGAGGTTATGAATGTTTCTTCTTTTTTGTGTGTGTGGAATAATTTGAGGAATATTGGTATTAGCTCTCATCTGAAGGACTGGTAGAATTCTGCACAAAACCATTTGGCCCTCGGCTTTTTTTTTTTTTTTGTTGGAATAGTTTTAATGATACTTCTATTTCTTTTGGGGTTATAGGACTATGTAGATAGTTTATCTCATCTTGATTTAACTTTGGTAAGTAGTATCTGTCTATAAAAACCATCCATTTCATTTAGTTTTTCCAATTTTGTTGAATACAACCGTTTGAAGTAAGACCTTATAATTCTTCAAATTCCTCAGTGTCTGTTGTTATGTATCTCTTTTCATTTCTGATTTTGTTAACTTGTGTACTGTCTCTGCCTTTTGTTTAGTTTGGCTAAAGGTTTGTCTATCTTGTTGATTTTTTTTCAAAGAACCAGTTCTTGGTTTTATTGATTCCTTCCATTGTTTTCTTTGTTTCTAATTTATTGATTTCAGCCCAGAGTTTGATATTTCCTGCCATCTACTCCTGTTGGATGTGTTTGCTTCTTACTCTTCTTCTCCTTCTTCTCCTTCTCTTCTTTCTCCTGCTCTCTTCTTCTTTTTCATTCCTTTAGAACTTTCAGGTGAACTTTTAAGTTATTGAAGACAGTGCTATGAACTTTCCTCTTAGCACTGCTTTCATTGTGTCTCATAAGTTTGTGTATACTGTGCCTTCATTTTCACTGAATTCTAAAGTCTCTTCTCTTCTCTTCTCTTCTCTTCTCTTCTCTTCTCTTCTCTTCTCTTCTCTTCTCTTCTCTTCTCTTCTCTTCTCTTCTCTTCGTTTCTTTGCATCTCTTTCTTTCTTTCTTTCTTTCTTTCTTTCTTTCTTTCTTTCTTTCTTTCTTTCATTTTCTTTTATCTGTTGAGGCTTGCTTTGTGACAACAATATTGTCAATTTTAGAGAAGGTTCCATGAGGTGCTGAGATTAAGGTATGCTCTTTTGTGTTTGGGTAAAAGGATCTGTAGATGTCTGTTAGGTTCTTTTGATTCATAAGTCTGGTTAGTTTCATTAATTCTCTGTTTAGTTTCCATTGGACGACCAATCTATTGTTGAGAGTGGGTTGTTGAAGTGT
>CACVCL010022732.1:0-33378 GCA_902729485.2 Mus minutoides
ATTTATCAGGGGCTATCAAAAGTCCAGCAAACGGGGTGATGATTTGAATAGTAACTGTTAAGTGTACATTCTTTTCTTCAATATTATTTACTATACAAGCTATTGGAGAGATAGAGAGAGATGACTGGTGGGTAAAAACGAGCAATATACAAGCATCAGGCACCTAATTCAAATCCCTAGCACCTACAAAGATACCTGGAACTATGAAAGGCAGAGATAGGAAGGTCCCTGGGCCTTTTACTGGGTGGTTGTATAGATTTAGGTCTAATGAAAAGGCCCAGTATCAATGTAAAAACATCAAGAGTTATGTAGCAGGACAATAAATAGCCTCCACATGTGAATACACAGGAAGATGCAGCTGCATACATGTGCTCATTCTTCCTCCCTCCCTTTCCCTCCTTCTTCCCCCTTCCCTCTTCTCTCTTTCATTCACATACACACACATGCACACACATGCACACAAAATATTTTATGAGAAAATAATAAATCGATTTGAAAATGTATGGCGTCAGTCCCAGGTTCTGTAGTGATTTTGGGTCACTGCGACGGGCTCGTCATATTTGGCTGTGTCAAGCTGTCCCTGTCTTACCATTATTCATTAACAATGGAGGAAAAGAATTCTTCCCACATGCAGGACTGTGGATTCAACAAAGAACACATAATGTGTGTGCAGTTCGTCCGTTGCTATACGTAGGGGCTGGTGATACAATTACAAAGAATGCGCTGTGGGTTCACCTTTGCTCGGATCTTAAACTGTAATTTTCTTTAGAAATGTACTGTGACTAGTACACAGCCAGTGTTTGCTGTGGTGCCTAGAGGGGAAAAAAATGAATCTAATCCATCTTGGTTTGGACTGTGCTAGTGAAGTATGCTAATGTATTTTCCTGTGAATGTTTCGCTATGAACACCAAAGTAAATGGGGACTTGATTTTCACCAATATAGAATGCATAATTTGCAAACTGTCAAGTGCTATGTAGCACAAAACTGAATTTTGAAGAGAATTTAGAAATGTATTGCAGTGAGGTCATGTCATCCATATGCCAGAACTTAAGATTTAAATAATATCTGTACAAATCCATACAAATAAAAATAAACTCAGATTAAATGCATCTTCAATTTCAAAATATAAATGTAATAATGAAGTTGCTATAACAGAAAACGAGACACATATTATTACATCTATGATACACTTTTAACCTCCTGAGATCAAAGAACGTGTCACCTTAGACAGTCTGTCAGCTGCCTGCTGGTACAGACTGTTCATGTGTGGAATGTGAACTTACGGAGAAGACATTCAGTGTAGATAAGAACTTCTGTATGGCTTCGTACAAAGCCTTGTTTCATAGGACGTTTTGTAAAAAGATCCAGGAAGACACTTGTTCAGTTTCCTGTTTCTCTCCCATTCCTTACATCTCTAGAATGTTTTCTACAATTTGACAAAGGTGCTAATTTACCATCTGAATTAACAAACTTACAGTAGAGAGATAATTCAGCTAACAGATATTGAGTGTCTTAGGTAAAATGTTTCTATTCATTAACACTGATGGAGTTCTTACAGCAGAGTACTTCATAACACAGTAACTCATTTACTCCCCCATACATCCTGGAAGAGAGGTTGTATTGTGAACACCATCTCACAAATGAAGAAACAGATCAGAATTGGCAGGGCAAGGCTTTAACATGAGGCCATATGTCCTGGTTGAGTCTGGCTTTTCACTCCACTGCACTGCCTTGTCTTAAGCTATTAATTTAGAGATGTGTCTTCCTCACTTTAAGTTGTCATTTGAAATTTACAAGTATATTTAGTCTGGCATAAAATGATATTTAGCGTGTATATAGTCTAGAATGTTAAGGAGAGCTAGTTAAGTCAATAATTTATAAAACATTTTGTATTATGTTTACTGAGACCCCTTTCAAAAATCAATTCATTTGTAGGTTTTATGGCTACAACCTGATATTATGATCACGAGTTATAATGCATCAGGAGAGTCCAGATCTTATCCCTCTCCTTTTATATACCCTGCAATACTAATGTATATTTCTTCCCCAGGCTCTGAGCCAGCAAACCAGGAAGGACAATAAAGCATATTAGCATTGTCCTCTGCATCTTAACATTATCCTCTGCATTTTGGGTAACACTTTGTGAACTCTGCTTGCTAGAGCCAAGCAGTGAGGGAGGAGGTACAGCCCATATATCTGGACAGCATTAAAAATTTCACTACCTTTTAAAAGGCTTGCCCACAAAGACTGTGCCTAATTGTAAGCCATTTAACTTTCTCTGGCTTCTGCCTGAAGAAAAGAAGCTGTGTTTTCTTTTATATCTTTATTCTGTGAAGCCCAAGTGGGAAAACATACATCATGCCATGATGTAACTGAATTTGGGAAAAAATATCAACTGAGTCTTACATATAAGTGTTTGGTCAGATTTTTAGGAATTACTTCTTGTTCATACAGCAATGCCCTACAGCAATTTGGATTTTCTGTGATGTTTTATTAATGCATTTCATGGTATAGTCATTTATTTGTGACTCTTAAATATATATTTTTGACTGGACTCAGACTTAGAAATAGAAGCTCTCAGTGAGGACAGCCTCCAGTTCTTGGCAATCTGTTCCTGGCACTTTTCTTTGGCTTCCTTCATTCTCATAAATAAAAGTTTATCATATTCCACAACCTCTTCCTCGTTCATTGACTGATTTGTGTTAGGGTAAATAACAAGATACGGACTCTGGGGTACTTTGGTTCTGGGCTTCTTACCTTCTTTGTTTAAGAGTTTTCTGACTAGAAATTGGTCAACATCATCTTTAAAATGATCAAAAAATTTTCAAATTCTGCTAACCCTTTCTGGCCCCAACTGCCAAGGCAGAGTAAGTAGTAACTGTAAGTCCAGTAATCTCTCTCTCTCTCTCTCTCTCTCTCTCTCTCTCTCTCTCTCTCTCTCTCTCTCTCTCTCTCTCTCCNGCATATTAAGAATGATTTTTCTCATAATTTGGGCTTCCTTATTCTTTCTCTAAAGCTCCAAGTGGCTGTTGGCCAACATGGTGTTGACCTCCATACTGTCTTTATTTAAACAGCGTACTTGCTTTTCTGTTCTCTTTTCTTTTCACCACTTTCCTCCTCTGGGCATCCACTGAGGTTTATTTCTTGCCCTGGGTTTTTTTCTTTTTCTTTTTTTTTTTTTTACTACTTTTATTAGATATTTTCTTCATTTACATTTATTACCACATGATCCTTCCACTCTTCACCTAGAGTAGCAACAGCAACTGCTGTGACTCTAAGCTTCAATGGGTTGCTGACAGCTGACAGATGAGGGGGCGATGTTCAGCTTCATCTTGACACAGCTGAGTAGATAGGAGGCAACACACACACACACACACACACACACAAAGAGAATAGTACATTTTAAAAATTACTAATATCTGAAGCTTTTATTTCATTAAATGCAGTTTTCATTTAACATGAAAAAAATTACCTCAAGCTATAGCAGAATTTCATTTAAATAGGGAGGAAGAGGCCAGATGATTAGTGATGACTTCTCTTGGGAAAATAATTTAGAAAAATTAACATATTATTTTAAAAAAAATGAAAAGATGCCATAAAACATGATGTTTTAAGAACAATTTGACAATTAAAAATAGGTATTATGTTTTTATACTATGGATGATGTTCACTTTAGTATATTAACTGAGATAATCACAAGGAAATAGAACTGTTTGATGGAAGACATACTTCATCAAGATAATGTAGATGACAGAATAGTGTCCATATTTAGTGTTGAAAATTACAGTAGATATGCTTTTTTAAAACACCATGCTATTATAGTCAAAATGATAAAGTTGACATTTCTTGAGGTGGCAAGCAGAAAAATAGTCATCCTGTAGCCTTTCTATTTGCTTGCTCCTGAAATTTGTGAATGTATTGCCTTACATAGCAAAGGGCACTTTGAAAATTCTAACAAATTAAAAAATTTTAGGGCATGTATATCTCTACTCCTGGTAATCTTGGTGCCCCATATATTATGAAATGCTTATAAAACAGAAGACGTGAGCAGGAGGATGGAAGAATGGGGAAGAAGAGGCTGGAGGGAAGCAACTGCTGGCTTTGAAGATAGAAGAGGTTGGGTGTCAGGATAGCAGCCACCATCTTAGAACGTTTGAGAGCATCAAGGGAGATTGGCCCATGAGTCCCTTGTCCATTGCTCTATAGTGTTCCCTTTGGATTTCAAGCATCCAAAATTAACAGAAAGTAAGTCTTCATTGTTTAAAGCCTTGTGGTTTGCACTAACTTGTAATATCAGTAACAAGAAAGTAAAAGAATGATATACGAAACCAAACATCTTACATTTATACAATGTATTTTGATCACATTCATTCACCACTGTATTCTCTCAACTTGCACTAGTGCTCTCAACTCTGTCTCCCTCCCAAGTTTGTGTTCTCCATTTTATTGTTATTAATAACACCTGAGTCCAGTTAGTACTGCCCTCATGCAATGAGCACATGGCCATGTCCGGCAGCATGGATAGTCTATCAGGGGTCACATCTTCAAAGGAGAGTGATTCTACCAATGAATAGCTTTTCCCATATGGGAGGACTGACACATCTCCTCTTCAGGCTGCAGTCTTGCCTGTAACGTGTGAAGGTATTGTAGGTAACCATAGCTGTTTCGAGTTGGTGGGTGTAATGGGCATGTTTTGTCCTAAAGCCAACACTTTAAAGTACTCCCCATTCTCCAGCTCTTACAGTCTTTCTGCCCTACTTTGCATGATATTCCCTGAGTATTAGATAGATAGGTTAATATAGATAATCTTTCTTTAGTTGATCACTCAGTTATTTACAGTAGGCAGTCTCTACATTCACCATTAATTAATCATTTACTCCTCATTGCCAAAACCAATCTCTGACCAAAGTTGAGGGTAGCACAAATCTATGTTTGGAATAGCTCTAGAACATAAAGATACCTAATGCTAAAAGTGTCAATATTAATTCTTTTACAGGTCATGAATATAACACATTTAAACATTTATTGAAAGCAAATGCTTTTTTGTACAGGCACAATAATACAAACTTTTAGATCTCTTAGGATTTTATGAATTGTTACTCACTGATTCTAAATTAGAAATTAGCTTTTACATGACAATCTATAACACAATTTCTACAATGGGAGTGATAGAAATTAGTCATTAAAATAAGGCTAAAAAAGCAACAGTTCCATGGTAAGACACCTATAGACATAATAGAGTATTAGGAATTGTGTGTGTGTGTGTGTGTGTGTGTGTGTGTGTGTGTGCAAATAATTTTTCTCAAGGTAGGCAAGCATATGCATTAGTTTACTAGCTTTGGACTATACTTGGTTTGGGTAATGCATACATTCCCCTTCTAATAATAAACTTGGCAGTCTAACTTCTTTACCTTTATGCACACATACATCTTTTCCCAAAAGGTATTTAGGATCCTGTGGACAATAGTAGGACTCACCAGTATCAGGCTACAAGTACCCACTGTAAACAATGGAAATAAATTACTCTCTTAGCAACTCTTTCTTTTTCTTAATTTTAACTTTATTTATTTTATACCCAACTGCAGTTTCCTCTCTCTCCTATCTTCCCAGTCCCTTCCCCTCCACCCTCTATTCTCCTATCGTCCATCTACTCTCCCTCCAACTTATCAACCAGCCATGAAGTATCAAGTTGCAGTAGGACTAGTCACCTCCTCTCCTATTAAGTATGGACTAGAAAATCCAGTAAAAGGAAAAGGTACCAAAAGCAGGCAACAGAGTCAGACAGCCCCTGTTCCCCGTGGTTGGGAATCCCACAAGATGAAGCTATACAACTGTATTATATTTGCCTCTGTCAGTCCCATGGAGGCTCACTGATTTGCAGTTCATCTCTGTGAACCTCTATGGACCCAGGTTAGTTGAGACTATAGGGCTTCTTATGGTGTCTTTGACCCTTCTGACTTCTACAGTCCTTGCTCTCTGTCTTCTGCAGGATGCCTCAAGCTCCATCTAGTGCTTGGCTGTGGGTCTCTTCCCATCAATTGTTGGGTGAAGCCCCTCCAATGACAACTGGCCTAGATGACCATCTATGAGTATAGCAGAATATCATCAGGAATCTTCTCTCTCTCTCTCTCTCTCTCTCTCTCTCTCTCTCTCTCTCTCTCTCTCTCCCTTCCTTTCTTCCTTTCTTCCTTCCTTCCTTCCTTCCTTCCTTCCTTCCTTCCTTCCTTCTTTCCTTCCTTCCTTCCTTCCTCTCTCCCTCCCTGCCTGCCTCTCTCCTTCCCCCTTTCTTTCTTTCTTTCTTTCTTTCTTTCTTTCTTTCTTTCTTTCTTTCTTTCTGCCTGCCTTCCTTCCTTCCTTCCTTTCTTCGCCATTCACATTTGATTCTATTGTTGATCTCTGGGTTATCCAGCTTCTGTCTTCTGGCTCTCCATGCAATGTCAGTGATGGTCTCCCTCTCATGGCATGTGTCTCAAGCTGGAGTAGTCATTGGTTAAAGCCTTCCACAATTTCTGTGCTACCTTTACTCCCCACATCCTGTAGGCAGGACAAATTGTAGGCTGAAGGTTTTGTGGCTATGTTATCAACTTTCTATACAAACATTGCACAACACAATCTGTGAATTATAAGCAATGGACCAATTTGGTGTTGACTAGTTTTTAATACTTATAGCATAAGGCAAGCCTTAAGTCCCCAAGTCAACTTTTAAGGCAAATTCCCCATTTACCATCTTATATGTGCACATTATAGACATACATATGATTAACATGAGATGCATAGCCAAGGAATGATCATATAATCTGTTAGTCACAACTGAGAACTGCCCATGATATACTCCTTAGTACTTTGTTCTTCTTTTCTTGAAGTCCAAACAATAACTGGGATTCTTGGTTATCTTCACTCAATGTGTCTCACTGCTCCCTTGCCCTGTATCTGATCTTTTCTTGCTACTCTGCAACTACGTATAGGATTTTTATCTCATTTCTTTGAATAAGAGACCAAGAAACTGAAAATACCCAGCTTAGACCTTCAAGAATATTTTCCATTCAGTTGTAGACAGAAACCAGTAGAAATTAGACATTGTTACCACAACTTAACTTGTTGGAAATATTAAATAAGCAGGATCTAATTGTAGGAATTAATGAGAACTTTAAGTATTTTCTCTTCATTTGTAATGTTTTAAGCATTAGTCTGTTCTAGTTCTGACAAGAAGCTTATGAGATGTTTATTAAAGATGTAAAAATGATTTATAATGTCATATTTCAGTGAAACTATACAACACAACAGGTAGAGTGGTGTTGCTGAATGTTAAACCTCCTGTGAAAAACACAGGGCAACCCCCATTGTCCTATAGTTTTAAGGCTGCTCTTCAGCAGTGTGGTGTGAATGTTATTTTTGTATAAGGTAGGTGTTAGAATGATGAAGAATTTAAAATGCTGCCTGCTTGTGTGCACAATTCAAAGCTTATGGATGGAAAATGTCTCTTTTATGTTTTATATTGCCATTGAAAGATACTATGACCAAGGCAATTCTCATAAAGGAAAGCATTCAATTGAGGTGCTGGCTTAAATTTCAGAGGCTTGGTCCATTATTATCATGGCAGGAAGAATGGTAGCATGCAGACAGACATAGTATTGGAGAAGTAGCTAAAAGTTCTATATCCGGATCTAAAGGCAGCAAAAAGAGAGAGTGACCCTGGGCATGGCTCCAGGGTCTGAGATGTCAAAGCCCCAGTCCTAGTGACTCACTTCCTCCATCAAAGCCACACCTCTTAACAGTCTCTATAGCTGATTTAAGCCACTTTCTCTCAAACGAGCACAGAAAGTCTTTTGGTTAATTGGATAGGTGTATACTTTTGTTGTCAACATAACTCGACATGATGGTGTTGATATTAATCTGACATCTTGTTCACTGATTTAGACTTTACAAGAGAAGACAGGTACAAAACATGAAAATTATTTAATACTATGCTACAAGTTTGTGATTTCCCAACATTGTATCCAGGAACATAATCCTCAGTGTGGCAATATTAAGACTAAGATCTAAGAAACGTTATTAGGTAATAAAATTGAGTCCTGTGATTTAAATCAGGACTAGAGATGTGGCCCTGACTGCCTTACCTTTTGCAGATACAACAGGAGTGTACTATTGATGAAGCACTCACTGGACGTGAAAACTGACTCTTTGATCTTCAATTTATAAGCATCGAAACTCTCATCAGTAAGTTTCTGTTACTGATAAATTCTCTAGTGTATTTTGTTATAGCCCTTATATTAAACTAAGGAATGGGCATTATCTCCCTCATTATATGGTGACTACAGTTAAATTAGTTTCATATGGATGCACTTTAGAAGTTGTGACAGCATGAACAAGACATGCACTGGTGCAAGTCAGATAAAACCCCAGTGTGGTAAAAAGGAAGGGGGCACAAGTTTCTACCCCTAATCAAGAAGGGTGTGGCACTGAGTACACCAACCACACTCAAAGACAGACCTTGTGTCCAAGATTAGCTTGTCAGCAAAACAGACTCTGTATTAATCAGGGTTCTTTAGAGTAGCAGACCCTTCCCCAATCCCCCAACCCAACACACATACATGAGCTGGGTATTTCCAGTCTCTTAGCTTCCTATTCAAGGAGTTGAAATGAAGGTCACTATGATCAGCCACCACAGGCTTCATGTTTGTTTGTTTGTTGACTGTGTTCTTTTTGTTTTATTTTACTATATTTTAATATTGGAGGGCTTTTTGTTTGTATGACTTGTTTTAGTGAGAAAGAAGGAGAGAGAGAGAGAGAGAGAGACAGAGACAGAGACAGAGACAGAGAGAGAATTTGAAGAAATTTGGATGCGTTGTAAGATGGGAAGAATCTAGGACATGTACAAGGAGATATACTTTATGAAAGTTTTTTTAAGCCAATAAATAAATTTTTTAAAAGTAACATCAACCATAAAAAGAGAAAGAAAATCTCTCACAAGAATTTTCATATACTCACCTAGTCTAGATGGTTTCTTATTGCATTTCCCTTTCTGGGTGATGCAAGAGTTTGTCAAGTTGTTAATTAAAACTGTCACACATATAATTAATTCTTAAGTGACAAAGGCAAAAGATGAAATTTCAGATAATCATAATGTTATGATGTCAAGTTTATTCATAAAGCTGAAATAATTATCTTTTAAAATATTTATGAAGAAATTTCACTGTTGTTACAACTTTTTGACTGTACTAAAGTGTTAGTAGCTATATGTCATGAACCAGATTAAAGTTTGGGCATTTATGCAACATCTTTTTAAGAGTATGTACTAACCATATTCTACTTTCAAAAAGTTGTTGTCTTCTGAAGCTAAAATAAAATAAAATAAAATCTCATTCTGAGCCCAGTATTCATGAATGGTTCCATGTGTTTGCTCTGAACTCAGCTACTGGGAAGTGTGAGAGGAGCTCAGGCACACTCTGAAGTTTTAGCATGTTACAAATGCACAGATGAAGACTCTCTCCTTCTGTCCCACAACTAAGCCCACAGTGGAGTTGGTGCTCTAGACCTCCTTCCACACCCAGAGACAGCTTGACTCCCAGGAGCTACACCACAACCAGACTCATAGGCTCACTGGAGTGACAGAATCCAGTCAAAGACAGCAAGGCCAGTTAGCGCCTGAGATAACCAGATGTCCAGAGGCAGGCACAAGTACATAATGCCAGAAACCAATGCCATTTGGCACCATCAGTACCCAATTCTCCCACACAGCAAGCCCTGGATACCTTAACATACCTGAAAGCAAGACATCAACACAGTCTACTATATAAATAAACTCAAAGAAAAAAAAATCACATGATCATCTCCTTGGATGCTGAAAAAAAAATCTTCGACATAGTACAACACCCTTTCATGTTAAAAGACTTGGAAAGATCAGGAAACTGAGGCACATACCCAAACATAATAAAAGCAATATACAGCAAAGCAACAGCCAACATCAAACTAAATGGAGAGAAACTTGAAGCAATCCCACTAAAGTCAGGGATAAGACAAGGCTGCCACTCTCTCTCTACCTATCCAATATAGTACTCAACATTCTTGTCAGAGCAATTAGACAACAAAGAAGGTCAAATGGATACAAATTGAAAAAGAAATCAAGGTACCACTGTTAGCAGATGATATGATAGTATACATAAGCAACCCAAAAAAATTCTACCAGAGAACTTCTACAGCTGACAAACAATTCCAGGAAAGTGGCTGGATATAAAATTAACTCACAGAAATCAGTCTCTTTCTCTACACAAAGGATAAATGGATTGAAAAAGAAATTAAGGAAACAACACCCTTCACAATAGTCCCAAATAATATAAAATATCTTGGCATAACTCGCACTAAACAAGTAAAAGATCTATGTGACAAGAACTTCAAGTCTCTCAAGAAAGAAATTGAAGAAAACCTCAAAAGATGGGGGATCTTCCATGCTCATGGATCAGTAAGAGTAAGAATAAAAATGCCCATCTTACCAAAAAGCACTCTACAGATTCAATGCAATCTCCATCAAAATTCCAACTAAATCCTCACAGAGATAGAAAGAGTAATTCTCAACTTCATCTGGAATAACAAACAGCAGCAGCAACAACAACAACAACAACAAAAACCAAAAACAAAAAACAAAATAAAAACCAAAGAAACCCCAAGATAGCAAAAACAATTCTCAACAATAAAAGAACTTCTGGAGGAATCACTTTAACCTGACCTCAAGCTGTACAGCAGAGAAATAGTGGTAAAAACGACATGGTATTTTTACAGAGACAGATAGATAGATCAATGGAATACAATGGAAGACCCAGAAATAAACCCACACATGTACGCTCACTTGATCTTTGACAAAGATGCCAAAACCATTCAGTGGAAAAAAGAATCTTCAACAAATGGTATTGGTCTAACTGGTAATCTATATGCAGAAGAATACAAATTGATCCATTTTATCTCCTACAAAGTTCAGTCCAAGTGAGTGAAGGACTTCCACATAAAATCAGATAAGCTGAATCTAAGAGAAGTGGAAAACACTCTCAAACACATTGGCACAGTGGAAAATTTCCTAAACAGAACCTTAGTAGCATAGGCTCTAAGATCAACAGTTGAAAAGTGGGACCTCATGAAACTGAAAAGTTTCTGTAAGGCAAAAGACACTGTCAATAGGACAAAATGGCAATCCTACTTAGAAGGGGGAACAAAATAATCATGGGTGGCAGAAGGAGAGACCTGGTGGAAGATGGGTGGGGAAGAAAAAAGAGGGGCAGATAAGGTGTGAGAGGAGACAGGAGAGAAGTACAGAGGAGTAGGAGATCGAAAGAAATATGTATTGCTGTATGGGAGGAAATTGGAGGAGGGAACCACTTGAAAGTCCCAGATACTAGGGATTTGAATGGTTCCCAGGATCCAGTGGGGATGATATTAGCCAAACCTCAAGAGGCCACTTCCAGTAGATAGACATTGCCCCCAGTTGAGGTATGGGGCCACCCACACATCTCAAAAATTTTAACCCAGAATAGTGAATAGTTCCTTCTAAAGGAAATGCAGGGAGAAAAAGTGGAGCAGAGACAGAAGGAAAGACCATCCAGAGACCACAACTTGGGATCCATCCCATCCACAGACACCAAACCCCAACACTATTGCTGATACCAAGATGTTCTTGCAGATAGGAGTGAGGTATAGCTATCTTCTGTGAGGCTCTTCCAGCATCTTGTGAAGACTGGTGCAGACACTGGACTGAGTCTGGGGACTCTGATGGAAGAGGTAGGGGAAAGGCTGCTGAAGCTGAAGGGGATTGCAACCCCATAGGAAGAATAACATCAACTAACCAGACCTCTCATAGCTCCCAGGGATAAGTGGGACCCATGGCTACATATGAAACAGAGGACTGCCTCATCTGGCATCAGTGGGAAGGGAGGTGTTGGTTCCTATGGAGGCTTAATACCCCAGAGAAGGAAGATGCTAGAGGGGTGAGGCAGGAGTGGGTGTGTGGTTGAGGACACACCCTCTTAGAGGCAAAAGATAGGGTTATGGGATGGAAGTTCATGGAGGGGAGGCTGGGAGGGGGGATAACATTTGAAATGTAAACAAATAAAGTAATTAATAAATAAAAAAGAAAGAAAAAATCAGTTTTTAACAAATGATGAAAATTTAAAAATTAAAATTGGAGTAATTTAGTTAATGGAATTTTGTGTATTGAAAAAAAAGTAGAGTTGAAGACCACAGGATCTGGAGTTCAAGGCCATTAATGACTATCTAGTGACTTTCAGACTGGTCTGGGATACATGATTCAGTATCTCAAAAACAAAGGAACAACAAAACAACAACAAAACCCAAACACACAAAAGTATGTGACACATAGACTCTGAATTAATCACAAAAGGGACAAGTGTTCAACATTCTAGTTGGTGGCATGAACCTGGGAGAGCTGAGTTTATAAATGAGGAGGACTTATGCTTTGTACAATATCAAGCTTTCTTCAGAACATCAGATAATTCACACCTTGACAGGTAAGAAAGGTCACCTGAACAAAGTTCTCCTGAGTTCCTGCTGTGTACATCACAAGAATAAGCTGCTCGTGGCAAAACCATGGTTTCCCATTGAGACATGTAAACAAATAATAATAGCCAGCTATAATGAACAGTCTGAAAAGTAAGATCACTCCTGTCCACCATACCTGGGAGGGGCAGGAAAGGAGAACCCAAGAAGAGTCTCATGCCTTGGAAGAGATTGAGATCCTGTTTTCTTGGAGTTTTCTCATGAGCATGCAGAATTCCCTTACACCTCCATTCTTGGTCTGTTTCAACAGATAAGGTGTAAATTTTTTCCATACTATCAAAGCAATGTATCTTTTTTAACAATTAAATTTAAACCACAGTTGGTATGACTTTCTTAATTTTTAATATCCTTAAATATCTACAATCATTCATTAGTCTCTACTCCTCTGATTATCAGAAATGTTTGCTGTATAAAATCTGAAATTGGCCAGGCAGTGGTGGTGCACACCTTTAATGCCAGCACTTGGGAGGCAGAGGCAGGAGGATTTCTGAGTTCGAGGCCAGCCTGGTCTACAGAGTGAGTTCCAGAACAGCCAGAGCTACACAGAGAAACCCTGTGTTGAAAACCAAAAACAAACAAACAAACAAATAAATAAATAAATAAATAGATAAAAATACATTAAATAAATAAATAAATGAAATTTTAAAAATATCTGAAATTATAGTTTATTGCAAAATTGACTTGGTGTGTTATGTTGCATGTATATCCCTCTAACAGGACATAATAAACGTTCTTTTCACTTATGAATAAGCAGTTTGTAATTTCATCACACAAGTAATATTGTTCCTGTTGAATTTAATATAAATGTGATTATAAAATATTTTTCAAAATTTGTTGGGCTCGTTTTATAAGAGCCATTTCTGAACATTCCCATGTTGGTTCCTGAGCTACTCATTAATTTGCTTCTTCAAGAGTATTAAATGTGCCCTTTAAAATCTGTTTTAATTAGAACACAGAAGAAGAGCTTTCTTTCAGCCTTGCCTTACACAGTTGTGGTTGGTCACACCCCCATCTTCCTTCAGTATCTCAGTTTTTCCTTCCCAGTCCAGTACATCCCCTTCCACCTCCCTCTCACATTTTTTCTATTTTTGCCTTACACCATACCCATTTAAACCATGTTTGTCTTTTTTATAGATCCCAATTCTAGCTTCCTATCTTCCACGTATACTTATGGTCACATAGATACATATAGAACAATTAGAAGCTAGGGTTTGCATATATTGGAGCTATATGACAATTATCATTCTGAGCCCAAGTTGCTTCACTTAACATAATATTTTTAAGTTTCATCTATATTCCTGTAAAGTTTACAATTTAACTTTGCAGTATAGCTAGCTATGCCATATGTTAACTCAATTTTTAGTTTTGTTGTTATTGTTGTTGTTGTTGTTATTTTTTGAGAAGCTTCCATACTGATTTCTACAGTGAACATACCACTTTTTATTTAAGTACATTATTGGATATAATATAACCAACATAAATATTTTTGCACATATATTTTGGTAGAAAAAATTTCTGCTAATTTCTACTAAATGCATAACTAGACATGGCATGAATACAGGGAAAAAACTCTACTTTTCTCTCCTGAAGGAATGACTTTTTGTTTATAAATCAGACCTCTGAAGTAACCCACAGTTTTGTGTCTATGAGTCAATGTACAGACCTGAGGCCACTGATGGAGTTTGGCTACATGCAAAGCTGTGAGTCAGATACATGACACTGAACAGGGAAATGGATGGTAGCTGCCAAAAATCAAGTGTTCAGGGTCAAACAGTGGTGCTGTGTCCTGTGGATCTGGTTTATTCCAAGAGCTATGCAGTGACAGAGCACATTTCTGGTTTTCAATTGTTCCACTGCTTTTCTCTGCAAAATTGTCATATTTATCAGTTGGATATGACTGTTTCTTGCAATCATGAGTCTTTGATATTTTGAAAGAAATGAGTTGATTTAGGAACATTTTAGGCAGCCTATCAATGGCTAAAAATAATTTTTGAATATTTAAAGCACACTCTGAGTTCCAACTTCCTGAGGCACAGCATGGTACCACGGAGGAAGAGTCAATGTAGATTTTAAATGTTCTTTGTTCTCTGTGACTGAATTAATATAGATTCTTGAAGTATTTCACAACACATAACAAGTGCAGAATTCACAGGATGCTTTTTTTTTTCCTTCACAATTTAAAAATTAGAAGATGAAGCAATTGTCTGCAGTTTAAGAAACCAGAAGTTCTAGATGAGTGTTCACCGAGAGGGTTTGGGAGGGAATAACGCTGAAACAAAATGGGGGCTATCCAATATTTTTTTGAAGATGAGATTATTATGAAAGCTGGAATGGTAGCTTACATTTACAATTCTAGGACTCGGGAGGCAAAGGAAGAATGATCTTGAGTTTCTTACCAGCTGACTACATAGTAAACTCTAGACGATCGTGGCTACATAAGACCCCTATCTTCAAACACACAAAACAAATTATTATAAATAAAGGAAAGGGGGAGTAAAAGGCGAGACAGATAGAGAGAGGGACAGCTATAACCAAGGGCCATTTGAGGGGCCCCTATGAAAACCTAAAACAGTAGAAGCTTCCTAAAATATATACATATGTGAAGATGATCTAAGTAAAAATCACAAAATAATGTTGGAGAAAGAGAACCAACTGAATATATCATGTCACCAAATGAAGCTTCCAGAACTAGGAATAAATTGCATCTAATGGAGATGTTGGCTTGAGGAATTCCATGTAAACCTCAAAACTACCTAGTTTATTGTCAATCCTTTTGGTGGCTCGCCACAAACTGACAGTAAAGCCCATTGGCTCTTAAACTCTTTCCAACTGAAAGACAATGCTACATGTCACTGTCTGTCAATATGAAAACTAGTCTTCTGGGAGGAGGGTTTTCAATAATTTCTAGCACAAAGACCTTTGGGCCCTATATCTAAATATCTAAAGTGCATTATTTATTTAGCAATCTGGACTTACTTCCACCCATGGGAGACACACAAGATAAATAACAATAGCTTATAATATTTTGGAAATATGTAGGACAATTCCAAGCAACAACTAAAAAGAGGGCTCTTAATGTCTTCCTATTGCTGTGATAATACTCTGATCAAAACCAACTTGGGGCTTATTTGGCTTACCCGTTATATTCCACCATCGTGAAAACCAAGGCAACAGTTCAAGACTGAGGAAAGAGGGAGAGACTGAGGCTAAGACCCCAAATAATGCTGTACATTCTAGGTTCTTACAAGCTCACACTCAGCTACTTTTCTTATATAACCCAGGACTCTTGCCCAGGCATGGCTCTGCTCACAGTGGACTGGGCCCTCTCTAGCAACTGGCAACCAAGAACAGACAAGTGAGATTTTAAATGGAGACTTTTATTGCATTTATTAATTTAGGCGTGTGTGTGTGTGTGTGTGTGTGTGTGTGTAAGTTCCTGCCTACCATGGTGCAGATATGACACTCAGAGTTCAACTTACGGGAGTTGGATCTCTCGTTTGATAATTTACCTTGTCAAACTGTCAGACTTAGTTGCAAGCACCTTTGCTGGAGAGCAATCTTGTCTGCTCCAAAGGTCATTTACAAGTATATAATATCCTATGTATTTGGACTTTGAAAGGCTACTCCATAGGAGTATGCTGAGAAATAATGAGCATATTAGAAAAAGCAATTTAAAAACAACATATTTAAGAAATTTCCGAGGGACACACTTTACTGTGAACCTTCCTGTAGATCAATTTCATTATCAGACATCAACTATCTAATGCCAAGAAATCAATCCATTTGGTAAAACTGGAAAGACTCATTTTCATTTATACCAGCACACTGAAGCCAGTATCTCTAAGGTAGGATATAAAAAGTTACCCTGACTTCACTGATTATGCATTTTCCTAAATACAATAAAAAATTTAACAAGCTAGACCAATTTTTAAAAGAAATATGGGATACCTAACTGTGGTGGTTTGAATGAGATGTTTCCCAGATTTTCAGGTATCTGCATACTTGGTCCCAAGTCGGTGAATTTGTTTGGGTAGACTTAGGATGTGTGGCCTTGCTGGTGGAAGTGAGGTTGATTTGATATTGTAAAAACAACAAGCCTTTTCTTGGACATTCTCTACTTCCCATCTGTAATTTGAGATGTGAGCCTTCAGCTCTCAGCATCCAGTTTTGGTCATGCTCCACCACCAGGACATGATGGACTGACTCAGCCTCTGGTATTCGAATTCCAAGTTAACCATTCCTTTTATGAGTTACCCCTGTCAAAGTGCTATCTTAGCAGGAAAAACAGGAGCTGATACATGGACCAAGCCCTAAGGCAACACAGACCTTATTAATATCACTGTTACTACCTAAGCTGTAATGCACTTCTGTTGAACATTAGAGTCACCTTGCTTCTGTTGGCTCTGCCATTTATACAATTTTGTTTTACAAATGTGGTCTAATTTATCTCTGCATAACAGAAAACAGCAGACAGGAAATAATCTCAATAAAATAGAGGTTGCCATATAACTCCCCCAACTGGCATTCTTTATGAAGAACCCATATCGATGGATGTATTGTTTTAATGCTTTTTAAAGACTGGGTACAGCTATGTATCCCAAGTTGACCTACAACTCTGTTTGTAAACCAGGATGGCCTTGAACTCACAAATATCCACACGCTTCTCCCTTCTGAGTACTGGAATAAAAGGTTTGTGCGACCACAGCTTTTTTTGCCTTTTAACATTTTTTTTGTACTTTACATGAATAAATCCTTTATACACAAGACTTTTATTATAGGGAATGATTATCTCTGTTTCAGCATTTCTCCTTCCAATGCTGACAGCAGAACTGTCTCTCTAGAATATTATATGTATTCTCCCATGCCATTTTCATCCTCTGTGCTATAGTGACATCCAACTCTTTACCAAGGACACGTGTAAGACATTAATGTGTCATTCCGAAGACATGTTTGAAATTTAATATCCAGTCCTGTGTTGGTGGTATTTGGAGGTAGGCATTGTGGAGAAATAAGTCTTGATGGCGCTATTGGGATGAGCACACTCTAATTGGCACCCTTGTCTGTTTTACTCTCTGATTCTATCATGACATGATTCAACAGGAAGACTCCCAGAAGATTGCCACGTTATGATCTCAGTGCCTGGCCTCTAGACCCATCCTCCCAATATGCCTTGATTCTTTTGTTGTTGTTGTTGTTGCTGCTGTATTTTTGTTGTTCCTTTGATACATGGCCTTATGTGATAAACCTCTGCACAGGTTCTTCAGTGTGCAATGTCCAGTTCCAGCAACCAAAAGCTGGGTGTGATGGAGACCATAGGGTGAGCCTGAGATCAAGTCTGAAGAAGGAATATTCTAACAGGTACACTCCTAACATTCTTTTTTTCCCTGGAGATTGAACTTCAACAATTTCTAGCAGTTATATATAAGGAATGTAGCTTCACATTTTCACCCTGGGTTCTTCAGTCACATCTCTCATCCCAGCCACATAGTGATTTCAAGAGCTGCAGAGTGATTGCTCTGAGAAACCTTCCAGGAGAGAAAAGTACAGATCAGCAGAGTCAAATAGAAATGGAATCCAGAAAACTGGGCAAAGATATATTTGATAGCATATAAAGATGAACTCTGTGGAAATGGATGCCACTAAAATGTACAGGTGATCAAAGAAACTGTTCAAAAGATTTCAGTATCTAATGGGAGTTGACCAATTTGTCTGTATTTTGGTACAATAATTCATATTACTTCCTACTGAAAATTTGAGCCTCCTGATAGACTTTAAGCTTATTTGATTATTTGACTTTCAGAGCACCCATACCACAAATTGCTATTATCCCGACTTGTAGAAATTGTTATTTCCTTTGGTCCTACTTGAAATATTTGCAGATCTGTGACTGGCTTTGTCTGAGCTGCTATAACAATCTAGTGCATATTGATTGCATTGGAAGTTGCCAGAACTTAAATTCCCTAGTTCTGCAAGTTGGAGAATGACAACATGATCAGACTCTTGAAAGGACCCTCTTCTGCCAACAAGTGCCAACTTCTCTCCGTCTTATATATAGTAGAATTAAGTTGAAGGAGATCTCTAGAGTTTCTTTCATGGGGACATTAAACCCATTTGTGAAATCTCAACTCTCACAAGCAATCCTACTCCACAGATTCATCCTCCCAATACCATCCTGCTTTGCAAAAGACCCCTCCCCCAGACTCATTATGACTGACTTTACATCATCAATGTGGCTTATATTCCATGTTCCAGTCCTGACTATTAGTGCTTGGCAGAAGCACACACAGTGTGATTATTTTGAACATTGTGATTTTCTGAAGGCACGATGGGTCAAGCTTCCTAGATTTATCAGCACTCGAGACTTACGATAGGGGATAAATCCAAGAAAAAGAAATTGGCAAAACCTCTCCCAGCTCCTTTTCTATTTCTATGTTTCTATAAACTCATTCCTATCAGGCTTGGTTTGCAGCATGGGGCACATTTTTTTTTTTTTTAATTCAAGAAGTGTAGGAAATGTATGCTAGGACTCCAGTATGTTATTCATTCATTATTTCAGAGATGGAGAGGAATGAAATGAAAACAGACAGACACAATTAGCTCTCAGTCATGGATTTCAACAACATCTCGGAATAGGTACAAGAACGAAGTTACACTTCCAAGATAAGACATTACTGCCTCATGAACTGTTTGCCGAGAGAGCTGTTTTCTTAAGCACGACATTAACAAGGAACACATTTATAAGTTCCACATTAACACAGACTAAAATCTACCAGCCTCATGTAGGAATCTAAGCAGGAGCATGTTAAACCGCCTGTCATATCTATTACCAGTGTCACCTCCAAAGCCAAGGCTCAGGAAAGCACAGATGTGAAACTTGAAGAAATCGAGGTCCCAATGGGGAATGGAACTTCAGAAATCAGAGGGACTGAAGTTTGCTTAGAAGCAGTAGCCCACAGATGGTGCACTAGAAAAATACTTAATTTGAGGTGATATATATTGTCTGGAGATAAGGAAACAACTTTATTTCCGTGTGTGTGTGTGTGTGTGTGTGTGTGTGTGTGTGTGTGTGTGTGTGTGCGCACGCGCGTGTGTCTTTCCATTAGCAACCTGGAGCTAGAATCCTGGTGGGCACAATAAAGGGAGTTTATAATTTCTATGTTGATGCTGGCAGCTCTGCTTTCAAATGTAGCTCTTTTAATTACTCTATTTATGAAGTAGATTGTATTTAATCGGTGGGCATTGTGCTTAGAGTTTGAAATAAAAAACACCGAAATAGCAACAGTTACAGCAGCATATTTATGGCCTGGAAGGTGGTGGAGTCAAATGGCATTGATTTCTGGCATGATGTACCATGACCCTCATCCATCTGTTCAGGGCCTGATGCAGACATCAATAGAATCTTTTCCTGGGGAAGCCCACAGCATACCCTGAATCCAGGCATCTGAATTGCTGATATGATTAAAAAATAACTAAAGTCTTTCTAGGACCTTCATTTTCCAAAATATGCTAAAGCCGTTTTCCTTATAAAAGCTTTTTCTGATCAATTTTATTTCATTCGTGGCCATTTATGAATGCTCTGCTCTGCTGATTACATCCCTTGAGAACCTCCACTGTGTTCAAGTCAGCCACCAGCATGATGTGATGCCTTTTAAAGCATCAATAAATATTTATGATAGAATATTTCATGGCTGGTAGCAAAATGCATTTTTGACCCTAGCTTTGGACAATGGGGACCTTTAAATTGCCTTAAGAGATAATCTAAAGTTTTATAGAATCTGATGTTGTTCCAATACTATCAAAGCTCACTGATTGGATTCCTTCAACTGAAAATCAAAAGTTGCTTTGCCTGTGTACAAAAGGCCTAGCAAGTATTTTATTGTGCTCAAATAATCTCCAGTTCACTAATTTTAAGGAAGAATGTGAAGTGCTGCTTGTATTTTAGCAGTTGAAAAGTGCAAAACCATTAAAAAAAAAAAACAGACCTCAAGGAACTGCACAGATCTGAGTGAAAAACATTTGTGTTTCATTGACAGTGGGAGGTATCCTTGTTGCTACTTCACATGGAAGGCTATAAATCTTCAATTTTCTTCTAAAACACAAGCGCTTGTTAAGAATGTGCTTTTGGTAGCTGAAGAAAATTTCTCTCCCCATCATTTTTTTTTTCTGGCTTCCTTATTGAAGTATAAAAGGCAACTAAAACTATCCCTAAGTATTTGTATTTCTGGCATCCAAAGTACATTTTAAAAATGTGTAAGTTGTGAATTGGGTACTTTAATCACATTAAGCAACATAGGGAGTTACTCCCTTTGAGTGCTTAGGATTTTTGAGATCTCCTGTCTAATCAACTTTCAAGTGTGCTATATTACTGTGGTCCCTAGATTGTGTGTGGCAGCTACCAAAAGGTCTGGCTTGGGGGTACTGGCGTCCTGTCCCTGATTAAGAGCTTCTAGCTTTACTCTGTTTCTAGAATTTGTTTATTTGTTTATATTCCTTAATAAAAGGAACACCAGGACATATGTGTTTCCATATATAGCTAATCTCCTTATTCTGATATCCAGCAAAGCCATCCACATTTTCCTCAGAGGACAGGACTGATAGAATTTTTTTCTTCTGTTAGTGTGCTTGGGGGGTGCATTATGCAAAATTCCTGAATAATCAATGAAAATATATTGAATAAAAGAAAGGAAAAAAAAAAAACCATGAGTGCCCTCCCCCCACGTGTGTATGTGTACATTTCTACACTGTTACTTAAAATCCATCCATCTACCATGGACACTTTAGCTAGCTCCATATATTGCTGGTATGAGTGCTATTGCAAGGGAAGCCAGACAGCCCTTCCACATACTTACTTCAGACTCTGGATATATATGAATGCAGGTGTTGGTTAATTTTTAAAATAAATGTTATACTGTTGGCTGTAGCAGGTCCACCCAATCCACAGCATTGGACTCTTTCATCTACAGTCAAGCAAACAAGTATTCTTTTTTCTTCTTTTCTGTTTCCCATAACTGATCGAGCAAGGGTGAGGTAGAAGCTCACTGCGGTTTGGGTTGGCGTTTCCCTAGTGATTTAGAAATTTTATTTATTTTTTAAATCATGAAGCAGGAAAGCTTTCCTAACTGAGCTTCTCTTCTGCATCTGATCAAACCGACGTTCATTAACTCTGCTCCCATCTGGAGAGATGTCTGAGAGCTGATGGGTGATTTCAGAATGATGTGGACCTCTTTTTAGTAGACAGGTGGAAGAAAGTTAGAAGAGCATCTGTGAAAATGACCTCAATTAGTGCTACCCGCCAACCATCTACAAAAGTTGAATAATAATAGGATTCTCCTTAACTATTTTCAGGGAAAATTTAAAATATATTGACAGAATATTTTTTATGTACTTAAGAAAGTCAAACTACTTGTGTCAGCAACCTATCCATTAGACTAACATTTGGAGATGATTTTTTTTATATATTTTATATAACTGGCTTGAGTATAGATTCAAGAACTGGTTCTTTGAAGCAGATATTATTAATTATTAGTAGGCCAGTAATGATTTTCTTTTATTTGTTGTTTCATACAGAACAGTAATTTTCTATTTTTAAAAAGGTATTAAATAGATATAGTTTGAGACGTGTGAATTAATAGTTGAGGTTCAAAATGAATAATGCAATATTTATAAGATAAAAAAATATTAAAACTGGCTCAATAAGTTGCACTTTAAATTCAAATACTTATAAACTGACTTTAGATATTGCAATCTTTTTTAATTACAATAATAATTTTCACAGATCTTATGATGTTTAGGTACATAGCTAACTGGCAACCATTTCCAGAGTGCTAATACATTAAAATGCAGTTAAATAGATAACGTCAGTAATAACTCTCTATAAAGTTCTGGCCGTGTTTACCAATTAGAGAGTATAATTGCAGCAGCAGCAGCAACGACAAAACACAGTAAAAGCTATCTTTACCCATTTGTGGGGAAAGAGAAAGCCTAACTATCTAAGAATCTCTATGTGGGATTGGTGTGGGAACAGTAATCTATACTCACAGGTCACTTCTCACTGACCCTCTTTCCTCTCAGTGCCCTTGGTGTCTAGCTTCCTATTAGGGCTCTTGCTTCCACTGCCCCGGGGAGCACCCAGGTCCTCACTGAGGAGCAGGTTTGAAGAACTTAACACTGAGGATTGCTTCAAAGATGTTGAAGACATGATACACTGTGTCCATGATACCCTTGGTGTCTTTTGCACTGGCCATTGCTTCTGCCCCATTTTGCCCTTAATCTTATTATCCACACTGAAAAACAGGTTTTTTTTGCTGCATATTGGTTGACTGGTTCATGATACCATCAAATTTTTGTGTTAGGGGAGCCTTGAAGCATTCTTTAGCAGAGTTTATATTTTCTCATTTCACCAATGACAAAATGAGGACCTGAAGAAGAAAGCTTGCCCACCTTAAAGAGGGAGTGCAAGACTCCTTGTTAAAATAACATTTATTTAAAATCATTTAAAATTTTATATAATGAAGAAAATATCCAGAGCATTTGATGGCCATGAAAAACACAATATATGGTTTTAAGAGATGAGTTATAGAATTAAAGTTTTCATTTATAAGACAAGATAAAAGGAAATATCTAATATTTATTCCATATTTAACTTGAGATGGAATGTCATCTGTTTTGTGGATGGAACATAACATAGGAATGAATGTTCACCTGAGTGGCATGAGATTCTCTCGAAGATCCAACTTAGATTTTATTATCTTGTTGATTTTTCTCAATATGTATCTATACTTCATTTGTATGCTCTCAGAGTAGAGTAATTTTATGAAACTCGGAATAATTTAGATATGTATTTTATATAACTAATTTTATTTTATAGATTAATATACCAAAATCATTATATATGAGGTTAAAATCCCGATAATTAGATACTATTTTTTGTTATTAGAGTGTTTTGTTAGGTCTTATGTAGCCCATGCCGGCCTTGATATCATTATGAAACTGAATTTTGCATAAGCTTTGTGTTTCTGAATCTTTTTCCCATTTCCTCAAAGTGTATACTGAGGCTGGGTGACACTACTCATCCTAACAGTGTCTCTAGCCTATAAATAATTTTAAAGATATAACAGCTAATTTTAAGGCGTTGGGGGAATGTATTCTGAATGAGCACTAGGAGTTTTCAAAAAAAGTTACCAACTGTGGTCAGACTTTTAGAAATTGGACAATGCCCTCTAAAGAGATTATAAATATTAGAAATGATAACTTTTTAAAAAAAGCCAAGAACCTGAATTTCTGTGCTAGTGGAGCCTTAAAGCACTCTTCAGCCGGGTCTGTATTTCCTCATTTCACCAATGACAAAATGAGGTCCTAAAGGAAACAGAGAAGGGGGAGGAGAGAGAGAGGGAGGGAAGGAGGGAAGGAGGGAGGGAGGGAGGGAGGGAGGAGAGAGAGGGATGGAGGGAGGGAGGGAGAGAGAGAGAGAGAGAGAGAGAGAGAGAGAGAGAGAGAGAGAGAGAGAACATCTTTTTTAAGATATATTTTTCATCTAGGTACACATACATGGAATGTTTCTCAGCTATAGATGAACCATTTCTCAGCTGTAAAGAATGCTGCCAGACCACTGGGAGTTCATAAGTGCAAAATGTGTCCCAAGGAAGGTTTACCTGTTATCCTTCAACACATACTCTCTTACCATTGTTCTTTCTGTTCATAGCTGGGGCAGACTGATAATTCATTTTCGCTCTTGGAAGTGTGAAGAGTTCTACATTCCCGCACTATGACAGATAGGCATTACAAAAGAAGCTTCCAGATAAATACAACCTTAATTTCTCCATGTTTAATGCCTGGACACTGTGGTGTCTCTGGGAATAAGGTCTTAATCTCAAGATATGGAGGAGACCTCTGCTACTTATTTTACCTCATTTTAGGTCAACTGGATGCAAGTTAGAGTCATTGGAGAGGAGACAAGTCTTGGACTCTACACTTGTATTTAGGATCTCTCATAAGCTGTGATTGGTGTGGGAGGGAACAGTCCATTGTGGGTGGTCAGACCTCTGAGAAAGTCATGAGTAGCAAGTTGGTAAGCAGCACAAGTCTGTGGTCTCTTCATTAGATCCTTCCTCCAGGTTCCTGACCTGTTTAAGTTCCTGTCCTGAATTATTTCAGTGAAAAACAGTGATATCAAAATGCAAGCAAATGAAAAATTTCCCCCTCCAATTGCTTTTGGTCAGAATGTTACATCACTGCAATGATAACACTAACAAATTATGCAGTAGCATAAAATAGCCTGTAGACTTTGGATGTCTGTGGTACCTTGCTAGCCAATAGTGCCAAAAGAGGCAACCTATACCAAGCACTGGGCTTTTTATGTGATAACCTGTGGTGTCTTTTATGGGTGTACTCACACTCTTATAGAGGGACTCCATTTATAGTAGGTTATTTTCATATTAATGTGTATGAGTATGTTTATGCATGTGTGTATATGTGTATGTGAATATATGTCCATACATATGCATATGTGCATGTATATGTATATTGCATGTATATGTGCATGTGCACATATATGTACAAATGAATATATATATAAATGTAAATGTTAGCAACCTTCTACATCAGTATATTTTTATCTTACTTTTTCAAAATGTCTTTAGTATTAGTTAAACTCCTGAGATTAGCTTCTCTAAGCTCTCCTGTCCCATTATTCCCCTTTTCCCTACTCCTGTACCCATTACAAATTTCCTGACATCTATCAGTATTACATATTCAATCAACACCAGTGTAAAGATTCAAAGATAACATCTGTATATCATAGAAAACATGCATTTGCCTTTCTGTGTTTGGGTGGTTACCTTTCTCGGGATGATTGTTTATAGTCCATATATTTACCTGTAGATTTCATTATCTACTCACAATTTTCAAACATCTTGGCTGTTTCAATTTCTTTACTGTCACATAGAGCACTAACAAACATGGAGGAGTGGGTATCTCAGTGGTAGAATATGTATTCTTTTGTGGTTTTGACTGAAAGTGGACTCATCATTTTGCAGTTTTGCTTTTAGCTTTTAAGGGATATCACACCAACTTCCAAAGTGGCTGCCCCATTGTTCCCCCAGCACTTTCATTCTCTTCTTTCACTAGATTCACACCACTTTGGTTATTTTTTTTAAAGATTTATTTATTTATTATATGTAAGTACACTGAAGCTGTCTTCAGACAATCCAGAAGGGGGCATCAGATTTTGTTACGGATGGTTGTGAGCCACCATGTGGTTGCTGGGATTTGAACTCAGGACCTTCGAAAGAGCAGTCAGTGCTCTTAACCACTGAGCCATCTCGCCAGCCCGGTTATTTTTTAAATCTCAACTATTCTGACTTCAACCGGTATGTTAAAGTCTTTATTTCTCTTATTAACATGTGCTAACTACATTAGGCCATCAGTCCAAGAATAAACAGAGCACTGTAAATCAATGTTCACAAGATCATCTTTTTATGTGTGTCTATGAGTACATGGCTATAAAAATTGTGTGGTGGTTTGAATAGGAATGGACCCTATAGGTTCATATACTTGTTTGCTTGGTCATTTGGGAGCAGTGCTACTTGAGAGGGATTAGGAGTTGTGGCCTTGTTGTGGTATGTCTGGGCTTGTATGGGAAATATGTCTCTGAGGGTGGGCTTTTGGATTTCAAATGCTCAAGCCAGACACAGTGTCTCTGTCTCTCTTTTTGTCCTGCTGCCTGTGGATCCAGATGTAGAACTCTCAGCTATCTTTCCAGTACCATGTCTGCCCACGTAATGAGGATAACGGACTAACTCTCTGAACTATAAGCTAGCCCCAGTTAAATGTTTTCTGTTAAAAGAATTGCAATGGTCATGGTGTCTCTTCACAGCAATAAAACACTGACTAATAAACACAGTATCCATTTACTAAATCAACACACACATACATACAAACTGCATCATCAGGTTGAAACCCTAAACATATTTTCTACTAAAAGTATTATAGTCAACTGAAGAAAGGTGGTAGGGGGAGAGGTGGTTCACTCCAAGGAAGAATACACCAATTGGTGGTCCAGTGAATGCCAATAGTCAGACCATTTCCCCTACTGGGAGTCACAGAACACTGGGGATTAAATGTTGCCTAACATTTTAGTTTAGAATGCTTCTTTTTAGTCTCAGCAAGTGCCTTTGGGGAATTCATTCTATTAATCCTGTGATAAGACCTCTGAATCACATCTGTCTCTTTCTTCTTAAGGCATCTGGGTTCCTATTCTACCCTGCTCAATGGTACCAGGCCACTCCTATTTCTGTAAGCTTTTCCCATTTCCGTAGAGCTGCATCTTCAATGTGGTTGTGGCTCATGACTGCCAAGCTGTGGATTAGATTCTTTTTCCCTTTCAGAGCCTAATTCCCTGGTGTGGTTTGTTTTGGGGAGAAAATAACTGCTTTCAGAAAGTGGGTACACTTCTCTTTGCTGACCAAACACTACTCATGCCCTTGGTGACTGACAGACTTTATGGTGTCTATCTTTAACTCCTACTTGATACCTGCATTTTTATTATTCTCCCTTGTTTTCAGTTGGAGCATCCCACAGCTTCCTGCTGCCAGCACTGCTCATGTCTCTCCCTAGGGATTCTCTTTACATCTTCACTCCTTAGGTAAGCACTACAGAGCACTTGGGGATTTCTGACACACTTTGCAGCTTGTTATTGGAGGGCATAGGGAGTTAGGTGAACACAGTTGATTTAATTGGGTGAGCTCTTTGGGGACATTGATTTTCTGACAAGGACCCTTGGGGACTAAGCAGACTCCTTGAAGGGTTGACTCTTGAAAGTAGTGACAGCAACAGCTAACACTGAGTAAGACGATGGCCTTAGTTGCCATGGAGAGAGTAGAGGCGGAGGTGAAAGGCCTTAGAGTGGTAAATGCAGATGCTACAAGAATGTACAAAGCTCTTCGGGGAGTTGTGTTGAGGTAGGGCTCCAGAGCATGTTACTCAATGAAGAATATTCAGAATGTACTATTTCACAGGGTCATTAATGACACTTAGGTACTTCATGGTGACTCTCTTCAGGCCTTGGGAGCAGATCTGACAGAACCAGGCAAAGGGATGATGTGGTCCTGACATGACAGAGATCAGAAAGACACCCCTCAGTGAAAGAAGCCATGGGTGTAGCTGTGGGAAGAGAATGGAATTTTGGCAGCTTTTTATTTCAGATGGTTACTGAAATCTTGGCATGCATTTGTTATAGCATCAGTCATACCCAGAAATCAGAGCCCTCAAGGGTGCTGAGTTCTCCCAATGCTCAAACCTGAGCCTGGAGAGAGGTGGTTGATAGAAGCTCACAGGAGGGGCACTGACTTTGAATGCAGGTGCCAGGTGGCAACAAAATGCCAAATGCCCACAAAATTTTTCATTTCTAAAACCCAAATGCCTCAATAACAGAAACTAACCATGAGGCCATGCATTATTTAAAAGGGAAAATTATAATGAATATTTAGAATTACAGGCTACCTACCTAAAATGTCAAAAGAAAAATAAAAACTATAAAGGGATGGTCATACTTGTACAGCATACAGATGTTTTGCTGTGTTTAGTCAGAATTTTAACCTGTTACTTTTCCTGTAACTGAAGCTCACTTGCCTGTGATATATACCCACTTTAATATACTCTGTTTGGAGTCTGGCCTGCCCTATGTTTACTTACACTTCTGACATTCTATTGGTTATCACTAGAATGGATGTTGAAACTTGCCTGACCATGATAACTAGTTATTAATTAAAATATTGTACTGAATTTTGAGAATATGGAAGTATATTGTATGTGTTTTCACTGAAAATATGAGCTTAAAATAGATATACCTGTTAGATACAGCTGAGAGATATACTGGCTAAGTTTGCACATTGAAAAAAAAAAGCTCTGCTGTCTTGAGAAACATTTGCCTGAGAAATATTTCCCACTTCGTTTTTTTTTTTTTTTTTATAAATAGCCTGGGATAAACAGCTGGATGTTCTACTTATGCACTGAGAGACAAAGGACAATGTATTTAAATGCCAGTGAGTCTGGAGAACTGTCAGAGTCAGGGGTACTAGTTGAAGTAAACTAAGAGAGATAAGGCAGTTAACTGAGATGCTTTAAATAGGAAAGGGTTGCTTAATTAAACATAATAGCTTCAAATCTATAAGAAGCCATTCCTAGTCCTTCACTTGGAGGATGCAGATGCCAGACATGTAACAGAGTCCGAGGTAGAGAAGTGACAGACAAGATTGATAGTTTTTTTTTTTTTCAATTTTTTATTAGATATTTTCTTTTTTTCTTTTTCCCCCCACATTTTATTAGATATTTTCTTCATTTACATGATGGTTTTTAACTTTATCTCATTTGATCCCTTTGAGGGTAATGTCTACTAGTCAAGGAGCTTGAGAGAGTTTTCTCTTAATTCTTTAGGGTTTGAACTTTACTGTATCATGACTTAGAAATGGGTTGTATTGCCATAATCTGCCCAAAATATTACTTAGCCATGTTAGCCATACATTTGCATTTTGCTTGCATGAAACATTGTTCCACCATGGTTTATTTATTTTCATTTTTACATACCTTCATCTGTCTCCAAGTGGACGTGATAGATTGTGTTCGGTCTTTTGCTTGTTAACATCTTTTTTTTTTTTTTTTTTTACTTCTAGCTCCCTGTGTGTTAGTGTGATTTCTACAAATGTATTCATCACAAAGTAATGGATTTCATCACAATATTTGCCCACAATGTCCTTTGATAATGTTCATCTAGTTCTCATCCGCTTTTCCATTCCCTTCTCAATACTTATAGTCACTTTTTCATTCCTCCCCACCCAACACACAGATATGCTCTACCAAAGTGAGCACTTCCATGCCTTCTGAACTAGTTTCTACACAAAATATTTTTTCAGTGTTAAGATATTTCTTTCAGGTCCATAGTTCTCTTTTCCTCTGTCATTGCTTGCAAATGATATCATTTTATTTTTTCCTTACAGATGAATGACTTTCATATATATTGTGTGTGTTGTACATATATATTCAGATATGTGTACATATATATATGTACTACATAATATATTAATCACATATATACTCTATATAAATTATATATGTACACACACACACACACACACACACACACACACGTTATGTTTTCTTTCCCCTCTCTCACCGATTTTTTTTGAGGAACAGATCTTACCTTTCTATCCAACTGTCTTACATTATTTTCTTGAGATACATTCTTCTTGTACCTAATAAGTTTTCATCACATACCAATGTGGGGCTTTTCAAATGATTTCTCTGCATCTGTTAAGACAATAATATACTTTTTTCCTTCTTCTGGTAATGGGGTGCCACAGCAGCTTACTCATTTAGTGAATCATCTATATTTATGCGTCCCCAGAATGAACCCCCCCTCCATTCAGGGGGTTCTACCTTTTAATTTGTTGTGTAACTTGCTTTATGGCCCATTTTCTTACATACTGTAGATGTTTGTTCTTGGGGAATGTTGTCCTGGCTCTTTACTTTTATTCTTGAGAGGGTTTGGTATCACAGTAGTGGGAAATGTGTAAAGCATGTTTGGAAACATCCTCTCAACTTCAGTGTCTGGCATTAATTTGAGAAAGGCAAGTGTTAATGTAATTAGCTGTGAAGATAACAGTCATGGAATTATCCTAGGAAGAGACTGTTCACTGGTGATTCTATTTTCTCATCCTTCTCAGATTCCTTTACAACTCAGTCTTTGTGGCTTGTGTGTGTGTGGTTTTTTTTTTTTTAGAAGGTTTTTCATTTCTGTTTGGCTATGGATCTTGAATATAGTTTAGTGGTAGATTCACACTTTCTTTCTTTCTTTCTTTCTTTCTTTCTTTCTTTCTTTCTTTCTTTCTTTCTTTCTTTCTTGATTCTGTATCAATTATGTTGCTTCCTCTTCTATTTCTGGTTTTATTTGAGTTCATTTTTCTTTGTTCTTTGCTATTGCAAAGATGTGCCATTTTGTATTTAAAACAGTTTCAGTAATGTTTTTCATTATTTCATAAACTCAATTACATTTAATTTTTGCTCAGTTCTTTCTTATTTAACTTTATTTGGAGCTTAATTCGTTCCTTTCCTAGATTGTTGAGGTACAACATCAGGTAGTTTATTTGCTCATTTCAAGGACTTTCCCTCTTAGTACAAGTTTAGTTAGCTGCATCCTGCAAAGCTTGGTATGTGTGTGTTTGTTCCCATTTACAGCAAGGTAGTTGCTTGTAACCCTCTTGATATTCTTCTTCAGCCTATTATTTGCTCAATAATTGTGTTTTAGTTTTCACAATTGTGAATTTTCCAAATTTCTTTGAATTACCAATTTGTATGTCAGTTTTTTAAAAAGATTCTCATGACCTGATGTATGTTTAATTATCAATTATCTGTAAGTACTTCAAAAGAATATATATTCTGCCGATATCTGTATTGTGTGAGGCCAATTCAGTGTTAGCTAGAGCTCAGGGGTTGAGGAGACTATCTCCCTAACATGTGCAACATTCTGTGTTAAACCTCAATACTGAATAAAGAGAGAAGGAAATGAAAAAGAAGGAAGGAAGGAAGATAGAAAGAAAGGAAAGACAGGAGGAAAGACAAAAGGACAGGACAGATGAAAGGAAGATAACGCTGGAGTTGAAGTTTAATTTCCACTTGGATTATTTGTCCATTGTTTGAAGAATGGCATTAAATACACTGCTGGTACTCTACATCTTGTTTATCTCCTGCAGTTGAATTAGCATTTGCTTCATGCATTGATGTGCTCTGATGCTGAATGCACACGTATATCCTCATAGCTTCCATATCTTCTTGATGATACTTCCACAACACAATTACCTCATTCACTTCTAGGGTTTCATAATTTTGAACATAAAGTCTATTTTATTCACACAGCTGTAACAACACTGTTTTGACTTCTCACATAGAGAATATTTTGCCATGGCCAAGACATCCATGAATATCACAGGGCTCTTGCATATGTTATGTAAGATATTCTCCTTGTCTATTTCTTTTATAAGTTGTCTTAGACAAGGTGTTTTGTCATGGCAACAGAAAAGAAATTAATCTTTTAATTAAGCAGGAAACTACAGCATGAGAAAAAGCCAAGGAAGAATATTGTCTGGGGCAAAATAAAGGCAGAAGGACAGGGAATATGAAAGAAAGAACTTAGATAAGGGGACAAAGAGACTATTTGTTCAGGGGCTACCTGCAGTTCATCACTAGTACCTCGCTAAACAATATATTAATAACTATGGAGGAAAATGATCATCCTTGAAGTGAACCCAGAATCTTTTGTCTCTATTTTGATCCATACTGGCCAAGGAGCCCGACAACAGGCAGGAGTCACTGCAGCCAGAACAGGAGGCTGAGACCTGACATGATTTATCAGAAGTACAAAGCAGAGAACAAAATGGAGGCGGTGAAGGCTTTTTATCTCAAAGCTCACCCCAGTCACATACTTTGTCCTGTATGCTTACCAAGTCACAGTTATGCGGCATCTGTTACCTTTCTGGTTATTCAGGAATATCTCTATATCTCTATATCTCTATATCTCCTCTACATCTCTCTATCTCTCTATCTCTATCTCTATATTATTCTTTTCTTTTTTCTCTTTTATAAGTTTGTTCCAACATTTTGTGTTTCCTTACTCTTTCTCTAGTGCCTTGTCCCTGCCTTCTGACTGCTTGCCAACCATGTGTCTGACCACCATCTTGGCCAGTTTGAGTGGCATAGTTTTTCATTCTTGTCTCTCTGCTGTTCTTCTGGGCAGCTGCTTAGGTTTACACCTTCTTTATCCTGTAGATTTTTCTTTTAAACGCCAATAAAATTGCCCTTTATCTTCTGTTTGAGTCCACTCATTCATAATTTTTTTTATCAATGATATTATGATCCCCAAGAGGAAATCTTGATTTTCCCCACATTATCTGGAAATCCAGATTGGATCCTAAAATTCCAGTAGTATTTTTGGTGGCCTTCACAAGGATATTACTGAAAAGCCTCTAAAAACAAAAGAGGTAAGATCCTTTATCCGTATTGCCTTAGGGCTATAAGCTGCTTGCAGCATGCTCTGTCTTCCTGAGAAGAAAAAGGCTCATTTCTTGCAATGCCTCTCTGTTAGTGTTGTTGTGTAAGACCCCAACTCAATATGTCTAGAAACAGACCCCTAGAAACAAAGCCAGCATGAAGTTCTTTGTTCTCTCACCTTCAGCCTGAGAAGCCGATGACCACTGGGTGACCCACCCAGGTGCCTGACTCATTGTGTAAGGGACCAGGAATGTTTGCCAAAGATAGCCTGTAACCCTTCCGTCAGAGATGAACTATAACTCATAACCCCCATTCTTATGATGTTTACTCAGCTTCACCATTCTTTGTGGTCTTAGACTCCCCTTTCTTTGTGTGTGTGTGTGTGTGTGTGTGTGTGTGTGTGTGTGTGTGTGTGTGTGTCTGTGTTTTCCTTCAAAAGCCCTCAACAGCAACTGCTAAGGGTCGATCTCCTCTGCCCCTGTGCGGGTTATGAGCTGGACCTCAGCATGCTGACTCCCGAATAAACCTCATGCGATATTGCATCAAGAAGGTTTCTCTCGAGCTATTGGGGCTTCGGCTCATCTTGGGACTTGAGCGAGGATCTCCCGGATTGCGGGAGGGGGGGTCTTTCAGTTGTTGTTTCATTTGTTTGTTTGTTCGTTTTATCCAAATACTTGTGACCGAATTATGACCACATGATGGGAGATAAATAGTTGTAAGTTTAGCTATCTATGATCTCTCTCTCTCTCTCTCTCTCTCTCTCTCTCTCTCTCTCTCTC